>JBBPUC010000002.1:63162-310321 GCA_038094375.1 Tubosaeta aff. heterosetosa
TCTTCCTTCTTGACAGATTTCGGTGGTATCGTTGGTATCGTTTTTCTAGCATGTGATCCACCTGGTGGAGGTGGGGGTTTTTGAGGTAAAGGAGTGGAACGGGATACAGGTGTCCCTTGTCTTTCGGCAATACCTGCGGAAGGCTGAGGGGATTTTTTCACCTGATATCCCGAGCCAGGGAGGCGCCTGGATGCGACCGTTTTCACTGCCTCGGACCTATCCGCCTCTGCTCGTTTGGTGGTATTGGAACGGACTCTAGTGCTCTCATCCTTGATCTGGACGTCATCTTTTGAGCGAGAAGGGTCCTGTTTGGATTTCTGCTTGGTCTCTTTGGTCGCGCGCTTGGTATCTACCTGAGCGCTAGCGGAAGGTTTATTACTGCTGCTAGAAGCGACAGGCGCTGGGACGGTGGGCGCGGTGGGACGGTATCGAACGTGTTCCCAAGCGGGATCCGAGTCGGGTACGCCAAGATCCTTGAGTTTCATGCGTGCTTGGCGAGCCATGTTTGTGCGCGCGGATTCGGAGAGCTTTGGCCATTCGTAGGGACGGACTTCGGTCCATGAGCGTGGCTTGAGTGTCCACAGACGGGGGGACTTGTCGCCTTTTTTAGCTGGAGGCTGTTCGGCAACCTTGGAGAAAAGAGTGAGCATGCAAGGGATGCAAGAAGAATACAGTACGGACTTGGTCGAGGAGGGAAAGGAGATCGTCGCGTGCTGATGTGGATATGTTGGCACCACCGACCATCTTGACGGCATCTTCTGCGAGACGGGGTTCTATGGCGAGGAAATGGACTAGACGGCGTCGGAGATCGGAATTGGTCTTGGTAGCCTGTGGCAGGGGCGAGACCTTGCGTTGTGGCGTGGCAGCGAGGGGGGATGTCTTTTTGGGGACGATGCCCGAGCCCGGTGCCTTGCGTTTCTGGCTCTTTGTAGGGAGGACGGGAGGCTGGTTGAGGAGGATGGTCTGTCGTTCCGAGTGCTGCTGCCTCGCGACCATGGTCTGTTGGCGGACCTTGTCCGTGACCTTGTCCCCGAGCTGGCGCTCGACCATGAACTTGCCGACGATGTTCGCATACAGCTTGAGTGGCGCCAAGGGCTTGGATGCGACTCTGAGGTAGAGCTCATGAGGAGAGCTCTCCTTCTGGGGGCGCATGGGGAAGAAGGCATCGCCGATGTAGATGCCCTGTGCGGGTGAGCGTGGGTCGGGGACAAGGAGAGGATGCTCACTGGGACGTCGCCAAAGTCGGCAGAGAGTTGGGTGTTGCTCTCGAGGGCGTCGAGGGTCTCTGCAGACATGCGCACGACCATCGCACGCTTTGGTTTCGACTGGATCGTCGAGTGAATCAACGAGAGTGGCTTGTCTGGGAGGGGCATGGTGGCAAGAGACAACAAATAATAATAATTATTATTTTATTACCAACTACAATTCATCCACAAAGAGGATTATTTTTTCCAAAAATTGCTGAAAGCCGAAGCTAACAGACGAGTTCGGATGTGTAATTTGCAATCAGCAAAAGACTGTGCCTCGGTAAAGACCTCACTGGCGACAGTACATGCCCGAGCACAAGAGATGGGGTTTGCTGTTCACACACCCCCTCCTTATATACCCACGCCCCGTGTGCACGGACCATCTGTGGCTGTGCTATGGTATATCCTCTTTCGTTTACTCTTCTCCCCGATCATGGACATCGAGAACAGGCTCTGTCCTGGCTGCAAGCTGTCCGCCGTCAACGAGTCGGGCGGTCTCGTCGTCGCGTTCGGGTGCGTGTTCGTCCCTCGCCAACGCCGTCGCTCACACCCACCAGCCAATCCTTTTTCCACGTCGACTGCTTCAAGTGTGCAAAGTGCAATAACAAGGTCACCGCAGACACGAACCTCCTCCTTCTCTCGGATGGCTCCCCCATATGCGCCGAGTGCAGCTACAACTGCAACATCTGCCACCAGCCCATCCTCGACGAGGCCATCATGACCGGCGACGACTCGTACCACGCCCACTGCTTCAAGTGCAAGGTCTGCCATAACCGCATCGACGAACTCGTCTTCGCCAAAACCACACACGGCATATACTGCATGAACTGTCACAACGAACGCATGGCAAAGATCCGCCGCCATGCCCAGCGAAAGAGGGAAAAGGAAAAGGCGGCTGCCTCCCGCGATCGCGATTTCCTGACAGACACCACCGTGAGTCCATCCCAACTGTCAGCACCCCCCCTTGACCTACTCCCCCAAGCGCACCGTCCCCTCCTCGCTGCGTTCCCAATCATCGACGCCAGGTCTACGCGACGCGCCCTCTGCCCAAAGCTTCCGTCTCTCTGTCCGTGACACGGCATCCGCCGTCACCACGCCAACAGAGAGACATCCAGAGCCTACGCTATCTCAACCGTCAGATCAATCTCAGTCCTTTGTCATGACGATCGCTCCCCCTGATACGCATCTTCCTTTCTCGGAACCACCTAGCTCTTTACCCATCCCAGTCGACTCCGCAGCACCATTGCAATCTGCTCCCGCCAATTTGTCCGCTTCTCATCTCAATCCTCTTGCCACATCCCCTCTCCAGCGTCGCAAAAGCTTTGACGATGGCGCACGTCCCCACCAAGACAAGAAGGACTCCACCCAAAAACATCCCGCCGGTGCCCTCAACGTTCCCTCCAGACCCGACAAACGTCGCTCCATCAACCCTGGGCTGACTCTCCAGCCCAGGACGCCCGACTCGGCCCCTCCGGAAATGATCCGCTCCCAAACGCTCCCCGTTCGCCCATCCCCCTCAAATTCACACTTTGACGACGCCGCCTCTCGAAGAAGCTCCAACGCGAGTTTATTGCGTGATAATGCCTCCGAGACCACCATATATCACTCTCCCTTTTCTTCTCCCGCCATTCTCGACAATGGCTACCCAATAGAACCGCCACGGGCGCGCTCCGCCTCCCATGATCCGCAGATATCGCGCCCCACGACCCCATTGCGCCCTGCGCCCCGCCCAGTCATTTCCCTCGAACGTCCACCTCAACGTTCAGACAGTCTCTGCCACACTAATGGCACTAATGGCCGTGTCGGTGCCACTCGGCCTATTCGTCCAGACATTTCTCGCTCAGAGAGAACATCAATACTGGATGTGAATGGCGGTGTCATCCCGCCGTCCCCCTCCCATCGCGCAGACGTGCCTCACGGTGTGGAAAGTGGCACCGACACGGAAGCAGAGAGCTCTAGTGGAAGAAAATCGGATGACGACACTACCCCCATTGATTCCCCACCTCTTCCTCCCCCGAAGCCGCGCCCGGGTCCTCTCACTCTAAACGTTGACACGGACATTTCCACCGCCCAACAAGATGGTTCCGATGAATCATCGCCAGTCGAACGCACATCTATCGCAACGTTCATCGCACCAGCCTTGCCACCAATACGATTCTCCATGTCTGGTACCGATTTTTCCGATTTCCTCAGATCAGTCGGTGGCATACCATCTCTCAAGTCGCTGGACGAAATTGCGCAGCAAGAAGAGGCTCCTACCAAATCCCCAACTTCTGTCAATACGTTCGTCCCCCAAGATGACGTCGCAAAGCCATCCACTGACGTCCCCGGCGGCTCCCATGACGACTCGGCCATGAGATCAGCTTCCTCGGCGCCTTCCTCATCAGCTGATGATAGAGAAGTCATGGATACAGCCCCAAACATGACACCCCAGTCGAGGGATCGTGCCGCCTCCGAATCACAAGCCCCTTCAACCAATGGCATCTCCAAACGTCAAAGGCTCGATTCCAGTGCCTCGGTGAACATCTTCCCCTCGACTCGGATCACGGTCACTTCACCCAGCGGATCTTCCGTCCAATCACCCATGACGAATGAGACACACGACCTCGTCCTTCAGCGCCTACAAGAGGCCCTGTCCGATGCCATCGCACGAGGATCACAGCAGCTCCGGTTGGAAAGAGTATTTGTTGAAACCATCTTGCTGTCGTTGGAGCAGAGACGCAGGGATTATGCAGAACTCAAAGACAAGTATGACAGAACCAAGGTAATCTATTACTCATTACGTCAAGCGTCATGATTTGACGCTATGCAATAGCGGGCAAGCGAGCAATATATGGACGGCCTTACTGTTGCGCAAAACGAATATGATCGTGAGCTTGTGGCGCGTCGTAATGCAGAAGCGGAGATCATCCGACTACGGGTCTTGTTGTCCGGCCAAGCGGCCAAGCTTACTGCCTTGACAGGCGAGACCAACCGCCGGGAGGCGCGGCGACAACTATCAGAGGAGCTTACTAAAAACTTGGATCAGCTCGAAAAAGATCTTTCGAAGCTCAAAGCAGAGCGTGATGTTACGTTGGCAGAGGTGGAAGAGCTGTGCTCCTCAAAGAGGTATGCATCGCATCTTATCCACGATCACACAGCGTTCTCACTGGAACTCAGTGCTCCTAGTAATGTATCCACAGGTCAGGTCTCAGCGGCACAGCTGAGCCGCTCGCTGACTATGCGCCTTGAGAACATTAAGAAGCAATACCAACACGAACTTATACCTCTTACTCAGCAACGCGAGACTCTTATCAGAGAGATCGCCGAACTCAAATCAGCCCGTGAACAGTTCCTGGAAGAGACGACGGTGCTCAACGCCAGGAACGAGGAACTCGCTCAGCTCAGTGCTCAATACGCCCGGCGAGTTGAGGCTGCCAGGTCCGATACACCGCCAGAAGCGGACGTGCCTGCAGTAAAGCCAACGCCCATATTACAGGAAAAGAAGAGCTCTTCGTTTGATCGCCCTCTCCCCCCACCAGATTATCCCCCACCAGTCCAGCCCTCGCTCAGCGCAAGCTCCAACTTTAGCACGTCGACGCTCGTGGACGATCGCGAGATCAAGATGATCAGAGTACCAAGGGCTGAACATGTGGACGCCATGTCCACCGTCAAGCACGGCATATTCAAATGGCCGGGCCATCGAAGGGATCATGGGCTCGCAGTGTCTGATCTCAAGAGCAAGAACAACTTTGAACACAACTTCCAGCCCGCCAGTGCCCTCCGATTCACCCGTTGTGACCACTGTGGAGAGAAGCTGTGGGGTGGATCGCATTTCCGTTGCACGAGTGAGCCCTTTGGCGTATCCTGGTTCTCAGAGTGCTTAACCATCGCTTAGCATGCCATATCAATGTCCATTCACGATGTGTGAATCAAGTTCATCTAGCGTGTTCTCAGCACCCTCCGCGTCCACGGGAAGACCTGATGGGGATCGTGCAACAACGTATGTTGAGTTGTATGTGTGGATGGCCTGTGGCTGATGTTTTGGTAGCCCCATCGATATTTGGTCGTGATCTCGATGAGCAAGTCAAATATGACTTGCGATGGGGCGATCGCAAAGTGCCTGTCATTGTAGAAAAGTGTATAGAGGCGGTCGATGCGCTGGGTGAGTCATGTTCTGATATCACTGCCACTTTGCTGATGCGGATCCACAGCGCTTGACTTTGAGGGGATCTACCGTAAGACAGGCGGGTCAGGCCAAACCAAGACGATTACACAACTATTCGACCAGGGCGACTATATGGCCTTTGACCTCATGGACACTGACCGATTCAACGACATTTGCTCGGTGACGTCGGTGCTCAAGACCTACTTCCGCTCGCTCCCGGTGCCATTGTTGACGTACGATTTGCATGATGAGTTTATCGCGTCGGCGGGGTTGAAAGATCCGGCGCTCAAGATGAAGCAGCTGCAAGAGCTTGTCGGCCGACTACCCTCAGAACACTACCATACACTCCGACTTTTGATGCTCCACTTGCACCGGTAACCGTTTCCTTGGGTTTGGTCTCCGCATGACTGATGGCGATGGCATCATGCAGTGTGCGAGCGCACAGCGACATGAATTTAATGAACGCGCGCAACCTGGGTGTCGTCTTTGGACGTAAGTGTTATCTCGCATCGGATCGGCTGTGCCTCAATGTACTGATTTCATCCTCCCATCGACGTAGCAACACTGATGTGGTCGCGAGACCCTGACCCTAGCTCCGAATTCAGCGACATGGCCGGGAAAGCGCTGATGGTGGAGTGGCTCGTGGAAAACGCCCCCACACTGTTTTCAATGTGAACGCGTGTGCCTCCAGTGTTTTATTTTAACCCTATTTGTATATTTTTCTCATTCAACCATTGGATTTTCGTGTTGTATGGTCGTTTTTAAAGACTAAATTATTGCCTCTTAGTCCTTTTCGCGGGTTGGGCCAGCCCCATGCGACCCGCTTCGTGCCGATGTTTTACTTCCACCCTCGTCTACCCTTTCCTCTTACCTTTGCACGTCACACATCACGTCGTTTCGAGGGCCATTCGTGTTTTTTATAGGTCCGTCGCGACGCTGTTTGCATTCGCATTCTCGCACTCGTTTATTCCCTATTTTTGCATACCCCCACGAATTATACTGTAGAGGTACAAGATGTCGGAAAATCACACTCCTAGTCGTACCCATTACCTTTATATCAAAAACGAGGGTTGGGGAAAACAAAACCCCCAAACATCAGATCATCAGATTGACCCGCCCGTGGGGACGACAAGCGTGAAACCGACTCAAAACAGTTCACGAGACCGTCGCGCTCGCGGGACGGTCTTGTCCAGTTTAAGGGTGCAGTACAGGAAATGCCGACGAGGACCCGAGGCAGCAACGGCGGCTACCCGCGCGCCAAGTGGCGCCGTCGCGTCGCTCCGAATCCCGAGCGAAAACATCCTGTCAAACACTGCGCGCGCGTCAGAAGACGATGACGAGAGCGAGACGAGGGGCGCACGCGTGGCGGTAAACGCCTTGGCGGTCGTCTGACACGCGAGGTGCGTGAGCGACAGCGGCGGACTGACGCCCTCTAAATTCCGGAGGTAGCGGTAGACCATCGAGGGCTGACAGGGGCCTATCGTGACGCCCGTCAGTCACAGACGGAGTGACGAACAACGGGACGAACCGAATCGAAAGACAGCGTTGTACGCCTGTCGCCATTTCTCCTCGAGCAACCGGGCGCAGTTGGACGGGTCTGGACACGCTGGGCACTGGAACGGGGTGAGCAACGGTGGGGTTCGCGACGAGGGGACGCACGCATTGGTATTCCTTGGCCAGGGGTGTCAGCCCTAGTTTCAAGACGCGTTCGAGGAACCAGTTGCGTCTGGTGAAACGCGCGTCGGTCATGTCCATACGAACGATGAGTGATCGCGCACCGTTTTTCGAGTTTCAAGAGGGTTTCTTGACTGAGGGTGCTGAGCTCTTCTTCGGACCATCCACCGGGGTTGTCGAGCACGAAACGACTCGATTCGCGGTAGAGCTCTTCTTCTTCAAAGAGTTCTGCTATGCGCATGGCTTTGATGGGTTTGCCGGCCGCGTGCGTGAGTAAAAAGGTTAAACATTCCTGCTGCAACGTTGGGACGCAGAGTTTGTGTGAGATATTCATCAAGCCCTCGACATTGTTCCAAGAAATGTTGCATTGGAGGCTGGGGCGTATTTGGATCACGAATACATGCGACGTGTCAACATACGTACTGCGGATACACGTATTTGAGGAAATCGTGAAAGATGCTGGCTTTTTCTTCCTTGAGGACAATGACAGCGTCTTGCTCGTCCGTTCTTCGCCGCCGCCTTACGGTGGCAAGCGTGTTTTGCGATCCAGCACGGTCCGCCCTGTGTTTTCCCTTGAAGTCGGACTTGATGTCCCCACAGCCTTGAAGTTTGGCCAGGCTGGCTCCCCGGGCGTGTGCTTTATGCTTGCTCGTGAGCTTTTCGGATTCGGGTTCGCTCTCGCTTGTTTCGCTCTCACTCGCCAGTGGGTTCTCGATTTCCACGGGAGACGAGTAGCCGGATGCGGGAGAGTCGCTACTACCATCGTGGGTATCATCTTCAGGGGTAAACGATACGGCAGCGGCCGCCTCGGAACCGGACTTATTTCCCGGGACGGTGGGAGGCTGGGAGATGGTGATGACAGAGGACATGGATGGCGGACGACCCGTCTCGAGCCAACTGCCACTTAGCGCGGCCTCGAAGAATGGAGATGAGAAAAATAAGACTTCCTTGTGCGCCCTGTGGCGACGTAGCGATGAGTGCCGGTTTCCACGTGAAACTAGAGGGTCAGGGGACCCACCAGAAAGTGGTGCTCTCTACGACGATTTTGACCGTGCCAGGGAATCTGCCGCTGCGCCGGGTAAAGGTATCATCGATCTCAATCGCCTGGTCTGATTCGTACAGGTTGAGTTCGGTGACGAGTTCGTCGTTGTCGCATTCTTCGAGGAGCCAAGGCGGTGAGCCGGAGGAACGGAATATGCCTGACGCAGCGGCGTGGGTTTCTGTGGGAGAGCTGAGAGACGCAGATGGGTTGTTGTGTCCGCGCGAGTTGCGAGCGATGAGGATGTGGGAGGGATTCGTGCTCATCACCGATTCGGTGGTGGTCGTTGCGGACAACCCACATGTACCACCGTTCACATCGGTCTCTTCATTCTTGTCCACCTTCTCCAGTTCTTTCTTGCCTCGGGACCGAGCAAAGGTTCTTGATCGGCGCTTTGAGTTGGTGCAGGATGTCCACGACCGAGCGTGATAGACCAGCACACGACAAGATACCGCAGTGTGTTCCTCGATCCACGTTGCTCCATTATCAAGCTCCCTCAGTCGCTGGTCAGGATATTAGTACGTGCGTGAATATTGACATACTCTTGTTAACCTACTTCATTACGGCCCTGTAGTGTAGCGGTTATCACATGGGATTCTGATGATGTCTTCCCATGACCCAGGTTCGATTCCTGGCAGGGCCTTTCTGTCTTTTTTCAAGCCCCACCATGGCCTTCGTGAACAACTACACTTCTGAGCCAGAAATTCTAGAGAGCGAGGTCTACGGCCCCGAACCATACGATCTCAACTTTGTCCTTCCAATCCCCTCAGTACCACCCACCGATAGACTACGCATTGTCCCGTTCAATCCCCGTGTTCACGCTGCCACTTACCTTGATGGTATCCGCGGACACGAATCCATGTTCAAACACATGCCCACAGCTCTCGAACGCCCAAGCGACTTCCTCCGCTACGTCGAAAGACGTCGACGTGACAAAAGCGCTTTCCTATTCGCAATTATAGACACGACGCGTCCAGATCGCGACCATCCGGAGTGGGGGGCTCGCTAGCAGGCGTGATCGGGTTGCTTGGAACCGACAAAAAGAGATTAGTCACAGAGATTTGTCCCGCGATCGTCCTCCCTGCCTTCCAGCGAACCCACGTCGCGTCCCATGCCGTCGGACTGCTGATCAAGTATGTTCTTGAATTACCACCTTCTGGACTCGGCTTCAGAAAGATCAAATGGGTTGCGTCCCCGACCAACACAGCTTCTAATAACCTCGTCAGGCGATTGGGGTTCAAACTCGAGGGCGTGTCGAGATGGAATTGTGTCATACCGGTGATCGAAGGACACCAAAAGTTGGGCAAGGAGGCGAGGACAGGTGATGCAGGGAACGGTTTACTAGGCGATGATGCCAATGAGTGGGCGCTGTGCTGGGACGACTGGGAAGAGGGTGGAAAGGATCTTGTGGATCGCGTCATTGCGAGGGTGGCATAACAGCTATTCCGAAGATACCCTGGATTGCATCTTATCCCGATGCCTGCTATCACTAAGTACTATTGGTATTTCCCTCTGATCAAGCTAAGTGCTGTCTGGCTGATCTTATCTGTAGCCAAGCATGTTTGTTCTGCAATGCCCGTCGTCAACAGCTAGACACCCGAGCTAGAAACTCTATATGGCCCAGATCCATACGATGCGAAATTCATCCTTCCAATTTCCTCTATATTACCCACACACGAACTGCGCCTTCTCCCGTCCATTCCCCGCGTTCATGCCCCCAGCTACTTCGACGGTGTCCGCGGACACGGATTCATGTTCGAATATTCACACCTCGTTCTTGAACACCCAACCGACGTCCTCTGATACGTAGAAGAGCGTCGGCGAGACAGATATGCTTTCTCGCTCGCAGCAATTGATACGGCACGTCCAGATCCTCAGCATCCCGAGTGGGAGGGCCCATTCATGGCAGGCTTGCTCGGGTTGTTGAGAACAGACAAGACAACATTGATCATAGAAATAGGTCGTGACCATCCTTCCCGCCGTTCAGGGAACACACATTGCCTCTCATGCCGTCGGTTTGCTGCTCAAGTATATCCTTGAATTGCCACGTTCCGGATTCGGGTTCAGGAGGGTCAGGTGGGCAGCATCTCCCACCATTATAGCTTCGAATAACCTCGCTAAACGAATTAGATTCAAGTTTGAAGGTGTTGCAAGATGGAAGTTTGTCATGCCGGCAGTCGAAGGATACCAAAAGTTGTGAAAAGAGACGCGAGAAGGCAACGCGAGAAACTGTTTACTGGGTAAAGATGCTAACGAATGGGCGCATGCTGAAATAGTTGGGAAGAAGGCGGAAAGGAACTTGTGGAGCGTGCATTTGCATGGGTGGCGTAAAGATCACCTTTAACTAAAGATACGTGCATCGGCATGACCATATATTCATCTCGAAATGTTACTTACCCCCACCAAGTATCTACGTTCCGGCTAGCTTCATCCGGCCTCATCAAACCACCACCGCCATAGCCCGCCACTTACTAATAATACATACCCGAGTCAGGTCGAGTCAAGCACAAAGGCGCCTTTAACTTGGTACCACAGGATCCGGGCTTGAGTACCATGTCCGACTCTGCCATGGCCGTCGTCAACAACTACACTCCGAAACCTGAGATTCAGGAGAACGAATTGCACGGTCCTGATCCATACGATATCAACTTTATTCTTCCAATTCCTCCAGTGCTATCCACCAACAAACTGCGTCTCGTCCCATTTATCCCTCGAATTCACGCTGATGCTTACCTGGATGGTATCCGCGGGCATGAATCCATGTTTAAATACACACGCACCGATTTCGGGCAACCAACCCAGTTTCTACGGTACGCCGAGGGGCGTCGGCGGGACAGCCACTCCTTGTTATTTGCAGCGATCGACACGACACGTCCAGACCCCAACCATGCCGAGTGGGGCTCGTTCGCAGGCTTGTTCGGGTTGTTGCGAACCGACAAACCGAACTTAACCACAGAAATTGGACCTGCGATCGTCCTCCCTGCTTTCCAGCGAACACACGTCGCCTCGCATGCCGTTGGTTTGCTGTTGCGGTATTGCCTTGAATTACCACCCTTCGGACTGGGTTTCAGGAAAGTCAAATGGGGCGCGTCTCCGGAGAACAGTGCTTCTAATGGCCTCGTGCAACGAATGGGATTCAAGCTTGAGGGCATGTCGAGATGGAGGTTGGCGCTGGCCAGCTCCGAAGGACACCAAGTTTTTGGGAAGGAGGCGAGGGCGGGAGATGCAGGAAACGGCTTGCTGGGCAGAGATAGTAATGAGTGGGCAGTTTGTTGGGATGACTGGGAGGAAGGTGGAAGGGAGATTGTGGAGCGTGTCTTCACAAGAGTGGCATGACTGTTGACTAAGTGCAATGTCGAGATGAGACAGGACCCACATGTCACTAGATACTACGTAGAAGTTAGTATGTGGGTTGTACAGCGTACGCTAGTTTTTCATTGCGAGCTTGCCATTCTGACCTATGACAGCCTTCAATGAGTCGACCCCTGAATTCGACGTTCCTACGATTTCCCTTTAGTATGGTGACATTCCAAGGTAGTGAGTCCAGGTCGTAGAGTTGGAGGCGAGATAAGGTATTAGTAGGTTCCAGGCTGCACCCTGAACTTGAATCAATGATGTCAAATGAAGGTATGCTACTGTGGAAGTACACACTTCCTGCAAGTGAGAGTGGGTCATGCATCATGGACGTCTTACAACTAGCAATCCGCGCGCACGAAGGGTCCCAGTGGGTCCCAGAGTCATCTATCAACGCGAAGCAACAGTGGGTTTAATGCTCCACCATGTTGCAACCGATACTTTGATCAGTTATTAAACACTGACAGTGAGGCTAGCCTTGCTGACAGGGGTTTAACTGCACTCTCAATCTTCCTCGTGCTACAGAGAAATAAAAACACTATTACTTCAAATACGACGCTATGCCATTTCATCACATCCCAGAATTAATCAGTTAGACATTATCCGGTTTCACGAATTCCGGGCCCTCGTTATCCTGCTGTTTAGCCCAAATCCTAACCGCCAAGTCTATCGCATCCGACCTTGCAAACCTACACTTTTCCTGGAGGTGGCGAGTCAACTCCTCCTTCGTCAGCAACCGCCGACGCCGATACCGGCGACTGCCGACTTGACTTAGCCACTTCAACAACTTGCTCGCCAGATGAATGAACCACGCCTTCCGTTCGAGCTCCCAAGACGTGCCACTGACGTAACCCAAAAGCATAGCTCGCATCCTCACCCGAGACTCGTAATATCTCTCCGCGTGACAGTCATTGAGTCCGCGGGTGGTGGTGATACATGCATGCGAGACGCATGTCAACTCGTATGCATCGAACAAGGGCGCATTGCTTTCCCACCACCCCTCCATCGACGCCTCGTTCTCCAGACCTGTGATGACGAAGGCAACCGGCACCCTGTTTTGACACAGAATATCACGGAACAGGCGGTAGTTGTTCTGCATCATGGCAGTAATCCTCCCACCACGGATGCAAAAGAGCAGGAGGCGAATGCCGCCCGTGCGTTGGAGTTGGCAAATGAGTGTGTTTGCCTTTTCGATCGCTGAGAGATAGTCATTCGTTCCGAATTGCGCCTCGTTAAGCCCAACTGTATCGAACAACCGGATATGATGAGGGTGTCCTTGGTCATCCCGGAGAATGATATCGTAGGACTTGGCTGCCATCGTGCAGCCATCCGCACCAGAGTGGACTTCAGCGAGTGTTTCGCCAGCGACAAGGTTGACGAGAGAGCTTTTCCCCACACCAGTTTCGCCGACGACAAGAATGTTGGGGGAATAGCGCCGTTGAACTTCATAAGGCGGGGGGCTATCTGTTGCGCCGAATTCTTGGTGTGCCTGATGCCGATGGATGAGGTGGAATGGCGCTGTTGTCATGGGCTATTAGACCCACCATTTGGATTCGGCAACTTTGTAGAGGGCTATAGTGATTGGGGAGGGCGTGAAATTAGTTGGACGGGAAGACTCGCCGCATTTATAACATGCAATTGGCGCAAGAACTCTTTATGGCTCACAACCAATCAGTAGGCGTCCTGAGGAACATGCTGCTTAAATTTAAGGACCAATGACGTCCTAGAGCCTCCTGGCATCACGCTGTACACCCATTTAAAGCCACCATCCCTGACAATGCAGCAGTTGCATGTCCGTACGCCTGTCCGCGGCTAGAAAATGAACGTGCCCTTGCCTCACAGTGACCTTGTGACGAGTGAAGTAGCCACACCAGAATGAGTAAACTTGGCCATTAAATGGAATTCAAACCTGAAGGATCTCAAGGAATTTTGGTAGGAGAGGTCGAAGGACGGGCGATGTTGGCAACGGTTCATTAGGTAGAGATCGTAACGAGTGAGCGGTGATGACTAGTAAAGTGTACTTTTGCAAGGGTGGCATGACTATTGGAAGGACACAATGTCAGAATCAAAGTTCAACAGAGGACTCCTGCTGAGAATTACGATGTATTATCAACTCTTGCAAGATTTACAGACGGGCTTGAACACGCCACCCGAGTAACGTTACATTCCAGGGATACCTGTGAATATACAATAATCACTAGCGTATCCACGATGTAATTGAGAGGCATTTACTTGCGACTATTCGCCCAGCTTCCAGTTATTCTCTTTCACTAGCTTCTCTCGTTCGAGCAAGTATTTTCCTTGGGAAGGACACGAGTCACCCATTGTACCAATACATTCGTGAAGTGCTTACCTTCCTTGTATTTCTGGCTTTGATCAGAAGCCTTGTGATAATACCAGCCAATGCGATCGTTGCAGCCGAGGCAAAACACGTCGGCGACTGTATGTACGCCGGTTCTAGCATGTCGACGATGAGTTCCAAAACACGCGCGGATAAGTGAGGATTACAGAAGTGGACGATCCTCTTTTCTCCCCAGTTTCACATTAACAACGGAATGCATGAGACTAGATAATGTTAGGCGTGACTTGGAATCATGCGCAATTTCCCCAGATGACATACAATCCTCGTCCCTCCCTTCCAGAGAAGGACTTGCTGATCAACTCATCTTGAAGAGCCTATCAGTTAAGCGTGACGATGACGAACGACCAGGAGTTCAATGACGGACAAGTACTGCAGAACAACTGGCGCAGATAAATCTAGGATGATCAAGAAAGGTCGAGATGACATTGTTCTTGGTATTGTCGGTTGGCTCTGTCATAAGGGACTGCTCAGAGGTGTGAGCAAGAGGCGCGGGTTGTCGCTCTGTAGCCTGCACGAGGGCAAACGTAGACATAAAGTCGCCAATGGTGGTCATTCTGATGACGGTCAGCTTGAGCAGAGCGACTCACACACGTAGAAGTAAATCCCAGTCTTTCAAACTTGGACAACGGATTCTTCCTATTTCGGCCACCAATGCAAAGACGCGACGCTGAACTGCCCCAGGAGCTGGTTCTGGCGATACAACGCATCCTCCAACTCAACCCAGAGAAAAATGAAGATCCTCTCGATGACCTCTCCAACAACTTCAATCCTGTGACCGTCTTGAACCAACTCTTCCCGGATGGTGTGTGTCTCTGCGCAGCTTGTGTTCTTTTTGTCACTCGGCCCGTTACAGAGGCTTCGTTGGCTCACCTGGATGCTGTCCAGGCAAAGCTTGCGCAGGATGAACGCGAACTTCAGGCGGAAATCGACGAACTTCAGGAAGCACTCAAGCGGGACCAGGACCCTGGTAGGATGCAGCTCATACAAGAGATGATCTCTGTATGATCTACTTTTTTCACGCAAGTTGGCTACTCAAGCGCTTGCAGGACCTCCTCGGGCAAATGTCGCGCATACGCGAGAAAGCCTCGGAATCAGAAGCTGTAGTGCGGAATATCACAAAAGATATACAAGCACTGGATCTTGCAAAGAAAAATCTCATTTTGAGCATGACGACACTGAAGCGACTGCAGATGCTGGGTGAACGGTCCAGAGTCTACCCTTGACAACATACCGCTGACGTCTGTTTGCTCGCAGTCAATGCTCTTACCCAGTTAGAGGATCAAGCGAAAGAGAAAAAATACGCAGAGGTTGCGCATTCATTGGCCGTCCGTGAACGTCAGACGCTCCCCGTTGACGCTGTTGACATGATCTCGTAGGCCGTCAAACAACTCTCTGCTTCGTTCAAGTCATACACGTCTGTCCACCGTATTATGCAAGTTTGGAAGCGAATCCAACATATCCAAGGGGAGATACGAAGCCAACTCGATGTCGAGTTTGATTCATTGTGCGCTCATAAAATTTGGCTCTGTCCAAGCTCCCTAAAACCTTATGCCGTAGCTTCCTCCAGGACCATTCCAAACCATTCAAGACTACCCAGATCACGGATGCCTGTGCTGTTGTTGACGTCCTTGGCCTTGACGTGCGCATTCAACTCATTGAACGGTATGTGGCACTCGAGCTCAAGGAGTACCGTCGCATCTTCCGAGCAAGCGATGAAGCTGGCCATCTTGACAATGTGGCAAGAAGATTCGCCTGGTTTAGGCGGTTGTTAATTTCTTATGAAACAGAGATAGGTAGAGTATTTCCTACCGAGTGGAGAGTCGGTTGGTGGCTTTTTGCCAAGTTCGTGTCAATAACAAGGTAAATGCAAGCCCAATGACACTTTCCGTCGACTGATATACTTTTGTTTCTAGGGATGATCTCTCAACGTTGCTGTCTAAAGCGGGTCAATCACTTACAGTCAAATTACTCCTTGAGACATTTCAGCAAACGGCAGACTTTGAGTTGTCAATCGCAAAGAAATGGGCTACTTCTGTCGGTGTTTTATCTGAATTATGAAGGTTCTCACTGAGAACGTTATAAGGTTGACGAGATTCTGAAGACTGCGTCGTCATCTGCTGCCCAAGTCCAATCCTTGTCTTCTGCATTTGAACCTCATCTCGGCGTGTTTGTCGATGCTCAAGACAAGTGTGTTTCCTGTCCGACTTTTACTTCTGTACTTAACATTTTGCTAGAGCACTGGCCGATATGTTGGCTCTACATCGTGGCTCCAAGGTTCGCAACTCAGTGGATACTGCTTCAAAGCCCCCTACTACCCCCTCAACTCCCCGAGCTTCTCTCTCCACCCCCGACGATTTAGAACAAGTGCCGAGTGTACTCCCTTCGTCAACGGAACTCTTCTATTTTTACGCACAAAGCTTGGATCAATGTGCCAAACTATCAACGGGTCAAGCTCTTTTTGATCTGTGTGGAGTACAGAAGAAGTGGTTGAAGATCTACGCTGGTCGATTTGTCTCTTGTTTGGCTATTTCACGACACTAACGTTTTCGTTAGAGGATATGTTGTCTCCGAAGTTAAAGCGGTGAGAGGAATCTGCGGACGCCGGGGTACATGTACTAATCGGAATTAGACCGCAGACCCAATCGCGGAAGTCAACGGACGTGAGATTTGACAAGACTGAACTTCAACACGCGTGTCTAATTATTAACACTGCGGATTATTGTCAAACTACTGCTGCAGAGGCATGTCTTCATTTTTCCTGAACCGAATCCGAGGCTAATACATTATAGCTGGAGGAGAAGATAAAGGGAAAAATAGATGAGAGGTTCAAACAACAGGTTAAATTGCAAGCCGAACGAGACTTTTTCATGAGGTCTGCCATTCGAGTAATCTTCCGCCTCGTGGCTAATAATTTTTGTCAGTGTCATCTCCACAGCGATCAACGTGCAGTTACGCGAGCTTGAGTCAGCCTGCGACGGTGCGTTCAATACCTTGTCACGAGTCACCTGGGGCGCGATGAATCACGTTACCGGTCATTCGCTATTCATGGATGATATTGCGCAAGCGACCGAGCAAGTAACCGAATTCATAAAGCCTTTGGTGGAACAAAATAAATATTTGCGAAATTTCCTTGACAAAGCGTCCAGGCGAGTCTCACAATGAATCACCTGAAAATAGGCAGTAACATCAGTCTAGTCTTCTTTTGACACGTTTTACGAATGCTCTCGTGAAAAGCCGGCCACTCCGAGAGATCGGAGCGGAACAGGTTTGCAATGTTCATTTCATGGTGATGGTACCTTAACGAGGAGATGCGCAGCTCCTCATCGACCTTGGAGTTCTGAAATCATGTCTCCTGAAATTACCAGGGGAAACGCTCGCTGCAACCAGGTGCACAGCGTCTACATACCCCCGTGCTATGAAGAAGCTAATCGATTACTACATAGCTACGGCCGCAGTTTAGTGAAAATTACGACGCGTTTAGAGGCACTGCTCAAGGTCATAATTACACCTGTCGTAAGTGCTTATTTGTCATATAGCCAATAGGTGCCCGACCGGTCGCTCTAGGACCCACCGGAAGGTTTCATTTTAAATTACACACTCGTTATTGGTGATGCATCCTTCTCCAATTTCCAAAAGGTCAGATATCGGGACGAGGAACCGCAGCCACCGCCTTATTTTGATACTCTTTTCGACAGATCCTTGACCTGAAAGGGACCTCCAAGGCGGAACAGAACAGCCTCCTCGACTCATTTCTAACGATCACGAGCACCAAGACGGACCTTGAGAACACGTCTTTCCTGACGTCTCTGGATATGGATCCGCAGGCAAGTTTGGCGGTCGGAAGTCCAACTACTAGCCGCATCGCACTGCCGTTGTCGTCGGCTTCCGCCGCGGAGAGCGTCTTTAGTGCGTTAACGTCCCCCTCAATTAGCGGGCCACCCACTGGGTCCAGCAATGACGGCAGCACCAAAGGAAATGACGGACAGAAGCGCGAGGTATTTTCCGATTTTAGGAGGTTCGTTTCCTTCGGGTTACGGCGCGACGCACAACCGCCATCATAAGGTACTATGTATAAGTGGGTGGCGTATCTATCCTCGCACGGTATTGTCATGCGATAGGACCATCATCGCGTGACGCGTAATTTGCCACCATCATATATCTACGTGTTTTGGTTAGATTGACGTATGCGATAGGCTGTCCGTTAAAAATGAATGCGATGAATGATACAACTGCAGGTTTGAGATGGATGACGCAGATATCCAATGTTCTATACCCAAGCGTATAACAAGGTAGATAGAGCAAGCAGATTGTGTACGGGTATCTCGTAGAAACGTCAAGAACGATAGTTCAAGGAGTGGAACTGCGAGCAGATATATGCAAGAAGCAAACTATGGACGTGGGCTTCCTCGCAAGCTGCAGCGCCCGCCCTGCATAGGTAATTGGGGCGCTGCTGAAACCCGGATAGATCCTGCCGTCGATGGGCGCGGTCTTGGCCCCAAAAGCGAGCTGACACGGGACAGGGAAGGATCTGTGGGTGTCGTCCCTGGACGTCCAGGACCTGACAGCGTGCTAGTCGAATTTTCTGGCAATGTCTGTGTCCGAGAAAGCGCCGAGGGCAAGATGGGCGAGATGGGGCTGAGAGGAGACACTGGCAACCCAAGAACACGCTGTACGATGTAATGTGGTGGTGGAGAGAACGTGGGTGTGCTTGCTTGGGAACCCTCTATGTGAGGCAGCGGGGGATGTGGCGGAAGGAAGGACGCTGCACTCGCCCGCCGGGAGTCTGGGGTGGCATAGTCGGAGAAACTGTGCCTAAAGTGGATATCAGAAACAGAAAACGGAACGCTCTCTGTGGGTGAATTGGCAAAAGTGAGCGCGAGTTCGCGTGGTGCAACCCTGGGAATCTGCAGGTACTGGACCTGCTGGGAGGGCGGGGTGCGGGGTGGAGATGGTGTGACGTGGCGTTCAGGTACATTGTCAACAGGTTCGGATATGTGTGGGGATGGGGGTATCGTTATGGGAAACGGGAAATGTGACGATGTTTGCGTGTGCGGTGTCGGAGCAGATGGACTGGCAAGGTTGGCAGAATTATCTGATGGTGAACCGCCGGATGCAGTGGAGGGCGCATCTGGTTTCGGAGCCAACGCATCCCGCGAACGCTCTACTCTCACCATCCGGATGGAGGTGTTCTCGCTCCACCTAGAAGCCTCTCTAGTGCCATGACCAGCGTCCGCGGGCGTAGAACTCAGGGTGGTAGTCTTGGAGTGCCGTCGCAAAGAGGCACGCGAAGAAGTGAGGTCTAGAAAGGAGTAGGTTCCCGACCCACTGGGTGGATTGGACTCGTGCATGACCACGGGGACAGACTCGGGCCCCGAGGAATTTGATGATTCCTTTCTTTCTGCACGACTGTTTCGCTTTCCATCGTCCCGATGAGCTCTTCGGTAGAGTCTAGAGCGCACTTTTGACCATGTGCTGTTGCCACTCCCACTACTCCTCTTTGAATCACGACTGCTCTTGCGGGATCCAAAGACAGCAGACATGTCTATCCTGAACGGGCTTGTGTCTCGTACTTGAAGAAACACAGGCCGGTTTTCGTCCGAGTGACCGACACTACTGGCCGGGGCATCGGTCGATGCTACCGCTCCATTAGTGCCTCGAAGAGCTTCCGACGTCCTCGGGCTCAACAAGAGAGTGGCAGCAAGCGCTTCGTCTTGACGCGAAGTGAGCGTCTTGACGTCGGCATCTTCATCGTCAGCAAGTCCTACCATGTCTACACGCAGCTCCGGGATTGATAGATCTTGTGTTTCCTTCCAATCACGATATTTAAAAAACGATGGTTGGTGTGCGACAGGATTGGACCACCCAGGGGCAAGCTTCTCTGATTCAGGTGCATCCATCAGGTCCGTTAAGTCTTCAGTAAGGGTGAACATCGAGAGGCGTTTCTCGTCACGGTCCCGTGGTGGCGCCATTAGGTGGGATTCTGCCTGAGGAACAATCCCATTGCGAGACTTTCCACTAGAAGCGCTTCCGAACTTGTTCTTGATGGAAAAGAATAGAGGCCCACGACGCAAACCGAGACCGAAACCATAACCCTTGCTGGTACTAAGACTTGTGGACTCTAATTCTTCGGCAGAACGGGGACTTCTATTGGTAACTTGTTCGATGTCGGTATCGCGCTTCTCGTCGGAGAACTTTCTTTGCCCTAGCAAGGTATGCCGTATAGGTGCCTTCCGCCGAATGCAGCAGACATAACACAAAACGCCCGCAGTAACCAAGAAGAGAATGACACCTAGCACGATCGCCGCAATGGTTCCTGCAGGCAGGGAACTGCTACTAGACAAATTGGTAGAACCCCTTCAAAGCATATAGATCAGTTACTGCTTTTCTTTTCAAAATCAAGCAAACATACGCGGTCACATTCCCAAAGGACGTGGTATTCATACCGTCTACTTGCAAAGCGAGGGTGCGGTTTTCCTGGTTAATTACTGCGATATGGTGTAACACGTCTGGAGAGAGGTCTGTCGCGTAAAACAGAAGGCTGCTCGAATCATTATACGAGGAAAGTGCGGATAAATTGGTTGAGACGTTATCAAGCAACACAGTGAAATTTCCGGAGTAGGAGGAAATGAGTCCGTAAATCGTAATTGCAGAACCTACGACCAGGTCTTTCACAACCGGCGGATGGGGGGAGCTGACCACTTGCCTGAAAACGTGGTTGCTGCAAGGTCTCCGGCAGAATTGGATACATGCATGGAATTTCCCGTGCTGTCTGTTACATAGTTCCACTGGCCCATGAAGGCAACATCAGAATCAGCAATCGCCTGGGAAGTAGCTGTTGTGCTAATTTTGGCGATCGTCATTAATGATTCCACCCAACCCGCTCGATGCCCCAAATACCGGTCGGCGCCAATAAACACTCACTTGAGAAATCCTGCAGGAGGGGCGTATGCGATAGTTGCCTTGTCGAACGTTAAAAAAGTGTCAGGGGACGTTGAATTCGTGATAATGGTCGTAAGCAAGAGAGAATGGTTTGTGTTCTCCAAGTTATTGAATGAAGCGAGGACGGAGTTGGCAGGGTCGGCGTAATAAGCAGATGGGAATCCATCCAGAGAGATATTATAAAGTGCGTCGTTGACGGAGCCAAAGAGGTCGATGCCTGTGCCTATAGCGCGCGAGTGAGGCGATTGGAGCTCGGTGGGAGGGTGGACATACCATTCCAACCGATTATGAAGCTCGCGCCGTTGAGCGAGGTATAGTGATAGCTGGAACCGACGCCGGCCTTGCCGGGGCCCGTTGCAGCGCCAGAGACCGAGTACAGGAGCTCCCAACCTGCAGAGACATCGGAGCTGGGCTCGAGGTTCACGAACGGGAAGTAGGTGATCTCGGGGGAGGCGTCGTCGATGTCGAACTGGTAGGGACCGCCAGCCATTCATCCAGCGCTGGTGGGAGAAACGGGAAGAGAGGAAGAGGCCTCGAGGTAATGTCGTGTGGGACATGGGTAATAAACGGATTACCCTTCAAGTCTCCATATCAACGTCCAAGATCTGACACAACAACTAATCCATTAGCTCTTCTTTACCATCAAAACCAGTGCACCGGCCGACGGTTACCTCATGGATGTCCTCCCCGGAACGCTGGATTTCCTTCCGTCCCTGCTGGGTCGCGTCCGCTCAGCTGCCCCCAGCCTTCCCCTGGAGCCGCTCATCGTCCAGGTGCTGCTCCTCTGCATCGTTTCCGGGGACCGCAATCTGATACTACGCACGCGGGACGAAGACATTGCACTCGTCTCCAAACTCACCACGCTTGTAAGTTAGGTACCCATCTGCCAGCCATGTCATTCCCACCGTTTCAGGCCCTGAACACAATTTTTGGTCACAATGCTCACAGATGCAAATGCCGTCCTAGCAGTGCGAATCAGACACCGTCCGATTTACTGCGGTCCCTGTTCTTTTCCGTATCCGCCACTCCGCCTGCGGACAACGCTTCCAGTTGCCTGTCGTACAGAAATAGAAACAGACATGGCTCCAGCTCCCGCAATCCCATCGCTCCCTCCGCCTCTGTTGGTACAGCGCGTAGCAGGCGAACATCTATATCCCGCTCATCAAAACCTTCGATTGCCACTCTCGCACGGCAGCATGGAGACTCGGAGGAAACTGACCTTCCGTCTGCCGCTCAAACCGATGCCCCCATCACCAAGCGCCTCAGAAATTCGTCCCGTTGCAGCACTGAGACTCTCAAACTGCCCTCCGCGGTCGTCGTGTCGGGTCTCGAGTTTGCAAGCCTTCCTTCTCAAAAAGCAGTGTTGCGGGCTCTTACGGAACGAAGCATCGTTGTGTCAGACGGGGGCGTGTTCGGGCATGATCAGGATGGCTTGACTTTGGGACTACCTGACGGGTTCTTCATAGTATACGTGTGTCGATCCGACCCGCGGGAGAGACCCTCGATATACAACTATCTCGTATGCATCCCCTTGGCAATAATCGTTCGTTCAATAACCATTCGTTTTCATAGCTTGACATGTTCTCGATGAGCTCTTCTATCGAGATCAGCGCGCAGACCCGTTTGGCGATGCGCCAGTTTCGGCCTAATGCTTCAGTCCCATCTACGACGCTCTCGTCTTCACATACTTCTACCTCCTCCGCGGCTTTCCCAACCGTACAATCGTCGGGTTCCTTTTCTGTTCCGCCGGCGCCACCACAGCCAGTCCCGTCGCCGATATTACCCCCTGCTCTCCTCCAGCGACTCAAACACCTCTGCGTCACTCGAGCACGCGTAAGGCCTCCGCTCAACATATACCTCGCCGACCTGTTCAGTGCTACACGGCACTATGGACCGCTGGACGGTATGTTACTTACCGTGCGCGCCCGCCAGGACGCCGAAGCCCTTGCACGTGCAAGTCGCGTACTCGGTACGGATCGCACCGGCGCAGAACTCATAAAGGAGCGCGCCGAACGATCCGTTGAGACGGACAGCATTTCTTCCTATCTACACTCTCGTCCCAGCATGTCAAACACATCCTCTGACGCGCTCGTAGACGGGTTTGAACCCTTGGAGGGCTCAAGCGTGCACCACAGCCTTGCCAGTCAACCGGACCAGGAAATAGATTTGGACGTATCGGAGGCGGATATAGCAAGGATTTTTCCAAGGGTTGTGTCACACCGGATTCGAGTTCGGGATTCACCGTTCGATGAGATCTTGAGTAGCGCTGTTTGTGGGGCGACAAATCTCCCTGGAAACGAGACACCAGACGGCGAAGCGTTTGAGTGGGAGCGAGAGACGGTAAAGGACATCCTGGTGCATATTTTAGCAGAGGTCTGAACCTTGAGAATGTTTGACTTGGTAGTGCAAAGTATCCCTGTTTGGATTAAGCATGACGAGCGTCCCACCAACTGAACCTACCCAAGCGTCCCCGACGAGATCGACTGTGCCAGCTCAGCCTTCGTATTATAATGCTATTCAACCAAACGCCCAGGCTGGCCCCTCGCAACAGTACACCCAAGCACAGTCCCAACAAGGCCAGCAAAATGCAGCCCAAGCGTATTACATGGGCTACCCACCCGGGACTTGGCAAAACGCATGGCAGCTCTCCGGATACCCCTACAATTCAGGAAGTTCGCCCTACCAGCAGTCGCACTACACGCAGATTCCCTACGCGCAATATCAGCAGTATCAGCCGCAACCGACGGCGCGACAGCGTAAGCCCCCGCTGAAACCGCGCACGCCGACGCCCGAGCCCATATACAGACACTGGGATGAAGTCATACGCGCGTTCTTGAAAAAGGTCGGATTGACACAGGCTCTGAGGGGATTCGAGGACGACATGGTCGTCTTGAACGCGGATTGGGAGCGCAAGAGTGTCCCCGGGGCAATCGGTGATCTAGTACGCGATCTCATGGTGCGCGAAACACGCTCTCGCACAAGGCCCGCTCATGTTTCATTTCCAGACGTTGGGCAAGTTCAAGGAAGGGGAAGAACCAAAGGAGCGCCCGCTCGAAGAACGCAAGCTCGACTATATTCATCCGAGCACAGGCGCCGAGCCTCAGTCGCAGTCGACAGTAAGCCCCGACGTTGTCGCCCGGTTTTTTTACTCGACGCGTGTTTCAAGATCACAAAAGAGATCTCCAAGTTTCTTGCTGAGAATCGCGCCAAAAATGATGTGTCAAATCGTGCCGAGTTTCTCGAATCCTTGACACAGAAACGGCGGCGGCTCAACATTGACCCCGAGAGTACTGTGCATATCCCGTCGTGCGCAAGGACAGACGCGAAACACCTCGACAGAGATTCGCACATGAAATATGACATTGCAAAGAATGAAGATGGGCCCCTGAGGAGGACTGTAAAGGGTCCGGATGGAAAAGAAGCCGAGGGAAAAGAGAAACTCGTCCCTCTGACAGATGATACATCCAGCGAACACCAGCCTGCAATAGACGAAAGGCTAAAAAATATCGAAGCACATGTTGCAGTGCGCTACGGTAATGTCTCTGTCGCTTTTCGAGTCACTCCCTTGACGGTTGGTTGAAAAAAAAAAGTACCTGCGCCACCACGCACCTTGCTTGCGCGTCTACAGTTTCTCGAAGACCACATTATCCAACTCGAGAAGGAGTATCCACCATGGGCTGCATTGCACTTCAACCAACCCAATCGCGGGGTATGTAACCGCGGCTGTATTTCCCCGGTTTGCTGACGGCACATTGGTAGTGGCCACCACCGCCTCGACAAACGCCTATCATTGTTCCATCGCATCTTACTACAAAAGATGTACCCATCGATGGCGGTACTATTTCTCCACATGGCGTTAGCGACGAGACCGGTGCACCCACCAAAGGGAAAAATAAAAATAAATCGAGCCTGCATCGTGCGGTGATGGAGAGGCTCGAGGTGCAAAAGGCCATGAACGACTTCGCGGGCACACAAAGGGGTGCATGAGAACAGGCAGACGGAATGCCGATCATATCGCAGTACTTGATCGTCGACCAGTGTTCGGCGCTGACGATCATACATTGGGGCCGCTGCTTCGGTCCCGTTGTTGTCAAGTTAGCTGTGGTAAATAATGACGGGACGGCGGGTCTTGGTCTAATTCCGCTGGTACAGGCTCTTCATGTATCGTATCTTTCATCACCAAGTGCACGGCCAAGGGGACATGTCATGTACGTGTACACCTATGCTACATGGTTTCACTGTATCTGCTCCCAGGATACTTACCCAAGTTCGCTGTGTAAAACGGTTACGGACACCATCACCTTCGGTTCTTCTTGAAATCTTTTTTCGTAGCGTACACACAGCTGAACTGGGCAACTTTTGACCTAAACCATGGAAGCATATCAGGTTCGATATTCGGACACCTGTCCACCGTAAGCGAGGCTATAACAGCACATTTTCCCGCAGACCCATCGGGTTCGGACGCACATCGTATGCGAGCCTTGACAAAGGCATACAAACGCGACGTCGTAAGGTCGGAACACTCGGTGACGTCGACACACTTGAGTGCGCGACACGGTGGCGGATCTGCTGCATTTGGGGTAAGAAACTGGAAAACTTCGTTTACAACATCGTAGAGGTTGTAGATCTGCAATATCTCGAGGTTGGGCGTGGAGGGAAGGAGTGTTGGCAGGGTCTGTGTAGAAAGGGAGCAACTGGTAATGCGAAGCTCGACAAGAGAAGAACGACAAGCCATGTGAAACAACGCCCTGTCCGAAAAGAAGGGTATGTGAGACATGCAAAAGCATCTGATGGATGGCGCAGTGATAGCACGCAGGACGCCAAGTGGGTGTTGCGCATCTCGATACACGACGACTTTGAGATTGTCCATCGATATGGGGGCAACATCGTCCGTGTAGGGGATGTAGGTTGTCGGGAGATCCAAAACTAATACCTCGAGTAACGGGTTGGTTGTAAACACGAGCGGGGAAAAACGATGAACATCTCCGGTGAGGTGCAATTCCTTGAGCCGTTGAATGCGTTCCCACCATTCATCCATCATGTCAATAACACCACTTAAGCGAAGAACGCTAAGTTTCCAGTTGGGACCAGAGAGGCAGCAGGATAGCTGATCAGAGGATTTGAAATCGAGCAACGTCAATTCGTCAAGGTTCGAAAAAGCGTGTGGGAGGGAGATACTGGAAAGCATGCGATGGAGTTCAGCAAACGCTTCACCAGAAATACGAAGGCTGGATAAATCGCTCCAAGATAAATTCAAAAGTTGAGCGAACACAGTAGCTCTATCCAGCGGCGACAAGGAAACGCAGACGTGACTGATACGGTTCTTGGCGCGCTCTTTCCACAACCTCGCCTTTTGCACGGGGTGTTTCTTGGATAGCACGAGGGTTTGCCAGGCAGACGGTGTGTTGATTAGAATTCGTCGCCAGTGGCCACAGACGTGGGACAACTTGACAGCCCAAGTATAATCCTCATCGATCAGCACGGTGAAGATCCCAACTAGGGTCTCTACCGGCAGCTTTCCCAACAGGTATAACGTCTCGGTGACCTCTAATTGCCGTTGTGCTTCAGTAATGGCTTGTGCAGTGATAGCCTTCTCTCGAAGTTCTTCCAATTGCGCACGCCGCTGAACGTCCTCCGGTCGCAGATGCGTCAAAGCGTGGTCAACCATCTTGACAGCAGAACCATGTTTCCCGACGAGTTGGAAGAGGCGCGCCGAACGCACGTAACCCTGCCAGCGGTCGGGAGCAAGATCAATGACGCGTTTCGAGTCGAGAAGGGCAGCCTTGATGTTTTCGAGTTTTTCGTGTACTGCTGCGCGCGAGTCGTAGATGATGAAGGCATTGTTTTCGAGTTCAGCAGCCTTTATGCTGTTGGTTAGGGAATCCAAAATGGCATGAGTATTAGGTTTTACCTGGTTCATGTGGGCGAGTGCTTCATAAAGTTGACCGCGCTTGAAACAAGCAACGCCCTCGTCAAAAGTCGGTTTCCAAGACATGGCAGAGCGGAACAATGAGCAAGTACGTCGGAGCCTGATTTATCTCGCTCCTCTTCCGTCCGGCCCGGGTCACACCGTCATTTAGTATAAGTCCTTCACCGCAGAGGTGGGCAAGACGAGGGAAACTGCTTTTCCACCTGCTCCAGATATCCAACTCAACTGGTGGTCCTTAATGAACATACGCAGGATAGAGGTGCGTTCCTTACTACTTAGACTCGTAATACCACTTTAATTAATTTGCACTGGTGCGGTTAGGTCAATGATCTCGCCAAGGTTCTCGCATGCAACTTAAACAACCTCCCAGAAAACTACCCTATGCGGTTCTGTATGTTTCTTTGTTGTTGTAGCCCACAACGCACCTCTCCAACTGGCGTTCAGGGGCATACACAATACTTACCTGGCCAGACTTGTCCTTTCTAGCCGAGGACGAGACTGGGAAGGTGATAGGGTATGTCTTGTCATCAATGTACGTCCTTTGTTTCCACCGGGTGTGTAGGTCTCATTGGATGACAGAGAGCCCGCAGAAAGTGACCCTGAAACCCAGGTTGGTTATATCAACTCGTTGTCCGTCCTCAGACCATACAGAAGGCTCGGCCTCGCCCAAAAGCTGATGGACCTTACTAGTAAGCCTTGGCCTTCTATTTTGGCTATCCTTATCAATGTCACCGGCCAACTCTAGAGGACGTCATGATGCACGAGAATGCTGCCATCAGCTATATCCAGTTGCATGTCCGCAGGTCGAACAGAGCGGCACTATCGTTATATAACAAACTCGGTTATACGTGTCACTCCGTCGACGAGAAATACTGTAGGTCTATGTAATCTTGCACACCTCCTCGACTTCGCACACGCCGCTGGCAGATGACGACGATGAAGATGCATGGATAATGCGATTGCTGATCCAATCACCGAGCCCTCCACAACACCGGGAGAGACCGAGGTCTGTATTCACTCTTTTTTACCAAGTGCGCGTTTCTGAAATATGGTGCGTGAACTTGCGGCTCTCATAGACTGACCCGGAAGACATGTCTCGCCAACCTGTGGCACCTTCTGCACAAGTCGTGGTGGTTTGTTAAAGCAACTGCAGGTTTCCTTCGAAGGAAAAAAACACGCCAATAAACAATCCTTCATGAGACTAGGCCGTGAAGCAAGTTGCAGGTTACTACGTGGGCGGAATGTGCCTACGGATGCGTCACGGAAAGGAGTGATGTGCTCCACGTTGCGCATACTTAAGCTCGTTGGATAATACATGGCACTCGAGGAAGTTGCTGATGGCATTTTGAAACCCACGTAGTCACCTGAATCTTGGGTGGACTAGTCACCAATCGAGTCCTATCAATGGTGTGCCTCCATTTAAACAGAGCCCCTACGCTCCACCAACACTTCCATCGCCACCCCTTGCTTCAATGAAAACACAAAGCATTCTATTATATGATGGAAGATAGGCTACGAAGTGGGTATACGATGTACGCAGCTATTGGCCCGCCGGTTCGATTTTAAAACCACCAGCAAGACCCATGACATTGCTCGGGTCCACCTCAGCTTTGATCTTCTGTAATCTAGGTAGGTTGTCTCCATACAAATGAGCCAATGGCGTGTCGAAGATGGCATAGTTTGAATATAGAGGGAGATCGGTGGTACCGCCTTGAGCATTCTCAATGGCTTGTGCTTTCAACGTGCTTGCACTCATCCGTGCCGCATTCTGGAAGTCTTCGTCGGAAGTGGGCAAGAGCCATGCATAATAGATGCCTAGGGGGAAGAACGGCTCGGCGCGGGAAGGTGGGTACGCAGATGGCGTAGTGTTGTAGGTAAGGTACGTTGGCATGACGGGTTCTACGTTGTATGATATGAAGATCCCAGGTTCTAGAAGAAGTTTTTCGCACCAATGCTAAAGTGACATGGTAAGAGACTCCGGGCTTGTGATGGAAGCAATACAATACACTCACAGCAGTCTCGTTGACGATCGATTTGAGTAGTGAGAGCGGAATGCTTGTCGGTGAAAGTGTGTTGAATACACCACTGCGGAAGCATTTAGTATCAGCGAGGCACAGCTCGGCAATATTTTTACCGTGTTGAGGACGTTAAATTTGCAGGGTAACTCTGTACAAGAGATGAAAATGAACGAGTAGAAAGATCCCGTACGAGCCAGTCAATTTCTAAGAATTCATCGAAGACGCCCTTGGGAGGTTCTGGACCATCGTAGAAAAAGAGCCCATAAGCGCCGGGCTGCGTGCCAAAATCAATGCACTCATTTTTTGAGTAAATACCATGTACTTACTATCCCAAGAAGGCAATTGTAAGTTGTGATCATTGAAGCCTTGGGGTCGGTGTTTTTCGCCGCGAAGTTCGCCGTAGCCTCGTTCACTTGGTCTAGGACACTCGCAGTATAGATAATTAGGCCCCCCTTTATATTCTCTATCAGCAAAAACGTATACAGCACAGAACGGTGCGTACCCAAACTTTTGTCTGTGGAAATGTCTTCAATGTGAACCTGGTTACGATACCCTGGGAGTCGATTACCAGGACGGTTGGATCTGACGATGCAATTTAACGTACAAAATTATTAAGCCCCCCCTACAAGCCGGTAAGTCTGTGGTACCATACGCAACCTACAAAAGAGCTTACCTTCAGAGCAAAGAACAGGTTTGGATTCGTGGTCTCTGTGACATCAGCAACTGTACCGTTGGGTAGTACTAACTCATATCCCTGCACGGTATCAATAGTTAGACCGTGCTGGTTTGAGAGCCATGAGTAGCCTGTGAAAGGACTTAGCCATCTGGACATGTCATACACGACGTTGAAACGCACCTCCGCCAAGTGTAAGACCAGCTACACCAACACCAGTCACTCTTCCACCAACAACGTTCACTCCGTGTTCTTCAAGAGCCATATAAACATCGTCCCAGATGAGACCTGCGCCTATTGTAGCCGTTTCGGCCGTGGAATTGTAGAAAACCTCGGAAAATCTTGACATTGCTATTTGGACACCCGGAGTCGACGAAAACCCTGGGTTACCTGTGTGACCACCACCTTTGATCTATAGGAGTTCGTCGTCGATTGAATTGTTACGATGCTCCCAAAATCAACAATACGAACCGCGAAGGGAGTTCGCGTTTCTCCTAGGATTTGCAACTGAAAAGTGCCTTTTCAGTAAATGAGAACCCTGTACACGCGTACAACAGTGTGCTTACTGCGATACTCAAATCCTCGGCCGTACCGGGCTCAAACGAGCACATTGCTGACTGGGAACTCGATGACGCCCAGTGACTGATATCTTCTGCATAGTTGAGAGACACTGAACATCGTTGTGAACGGCAAGGACGAGATAGTTAAAGCAACCAACATATATCATAGACATCTGACGCGGAAGAAGTTGAGCACGCGATTTCTCGACACACACCATCCAACAAAAGAGAAAATGTGTCGCAAGCAATCGCTGGCACGATTCTGCTCACCAAGACTGCAATGAACAGGGAGATGAAGCGGGTCATGCTTCACAAAGGAGATGGGGAGGTCAACACCACAATTTCACTCCAAGAAGTATTTTCCAGCATCTTTATGGGCATATTTGTTTCGCTTAGACTAAACTTCCATCATTGGCTTGGCAGGCGAGGCGAGCTATTGCTTCTGACCAGAAAATAACGTTAGCATGGATACAACAGCTTCGCCAGCCTTGGATTCAGGCACGTGGGGAGACAATTTTGCCTGACCAAATTTTAGACAAACTTTACTTTAAGTCCGTTTAAGCCGTATGTACTACTTACTCTAAAATACACCACAGTGTACAAAGGCAAAGTTGAGCAGAATCCTTGGTTCTGTGAAAGTGAGTCGCCGACAATTCCAGAATCCGCTGACCGTTGGTTGGTAACAAAGTGACTTTGCCACTACGCCCGAGGTTGCTGAGAATTCGTTCACCAAGAGGAACTAAAGTTATACCTATGTTGACTGAAGTTGACGATCCCAACCATGACATAGACAGTAAAGTTAACGATCTTTACAGTGGTAAAAATAACACTAGTACGTAAGCAGATATTCGCTAAAGCTTGAAACCACCAGCGAGACCCATGACATTGTTTGGATCCACCGTGCTTTTGATCGCCTGTAGAGCTGGTAAATTGGCCCCATACAAATTGGTCAGTGGTGTGTCGAAGATAGCGTAGTTCGGATATACAGCAGCATTGGCGACATCGGCTTGGCCGCCATTAACGGCCTGCGCTTTCAGCGTGTTGGCACTTGTCCGTGCCGCATCCTGAAAAACTTCATCGGAAGTGGGCAACAACCATGCATAATAGATATTTAGTGGCAAGAAACCCTCAGTCCGAGAAGGTGGGTACGCAGTGGGCGTGTTGTTGTGAGTCAGGTAACTTGGCAAGAAGGGCTCTACATCATATGATATCAAGATCCCTGACAGTTTTTGACCCCAAAACTAATGTGAGATGATAAAAATTTTGTCAAGCTTGCGACGAGAACGATACAATGCACTCACGATAGTCTCATTGACGATGGACTCCAACAAGGAGAGTGGATAATTCGCCAGAGAAATTGTGTTAAAAATGGCCCTGTGGAAGGGGTTCGCATCAACCGTGTTACTACTTCACAACAGTGTTTTACCGTGTTCCGTAGGTGGCATTCGCAGGCAAAGACTGCACAAGCGACAAAAACGAGCGAGCAGAAACATCTCGCGTGAACGAGGGAATCGCCAAGAATTCGTCAAAGATTCCATCAGGCGGTATGGCACCATCATAGAAAATGAGCTCGGAAACGCCAGGCTGTTTACCCAAATCAATCTGCATGCTCTCAATAAAAACAATGTGTTCACCTCGGCAAGAGCGTAATTGTAGGTTGTGATTATTGCAGCCTTAGGGTCACTGTTGTTTGCTGCAAAGTTTGCTGTTGCCAAGTTGACCTGATCTAGGACATCAGCAGTGTAGGTAATCAGGCCACCCTTCACATCCTTCGTGAGCAAGAATGTCCAGATGATACTTTCAGATGACTACTGCTTACCCAGACCTGCGGTTGTGGGAACGTCTTCAATGTGAACTTGGTTACGATGCCCTGAAATCTGGTTACTGGTGGTAGTTTCCGGTGATGCAAATTAACCCACAAAGTTGTTGAGCCCTCCCTATAAGTTAATCGGGTTATACAACCACACGCAATCTGCAAAAAGGCGTACCTTGAGAGCGAAGAACAAATCAGGACATGTGGTCGCCCTGACGTCAATAACCGTGCCGTTTGGCAGCACCACCTCAAACGCCTGCACAGTATCAATAGTCAAGCCATACTGGTTTGTGAGCCACGAGTAGCCTGTGAATGTACTTAGCCATCCGGAACTGTCGTACGCAAAGTTAAAATGCACCTCCGCCAAGGGTGAAACCAGCCACACCGACACCAGACACTCTTCCACCTACAACGTTCACTCCGTATGGTTCAAGTGCCATGTATACATCGTCCCAAATAAGGCCTGCACCTACGACGACCATTCCCGCTGTAGAATTGTAAGAGATATTGGAGAATCTTGACATTGATATTTGGACCCCTGTAGTTGACGAAAACCCTGGGTTTGATGCGTGGCCGCCACCTTTTACCTACGATGGTTTGTTGCTGATCAAATCGTTGCAGCACTCGAACTAAATGACACGAACTGCGAAAGGGGTTTTCGATTTTGCAAGAATTTGCAGCTGAAAGTAGACGCTTCAGGAAGAACCATGTATATAGTAGAGTGTACCTGCCGCTATACCAACATCGTCGGCTGTACCGGGCTCGAATGAACATGCTGCGGACTGTGTGCTCGATGACGCCCAGTGGCTGATATCGTTTGCATAGTTGATTGATACTGAACATCGTTGTTAACGGATTATAAGGAGAATAACCGAAAGAAACCCAACGGATATCATAGACTCCTGATGCGGTAGAAGTCGAGCGCGCAATTTCTTGACACACGCTGTTTAATAGGAGAGAATCTGTGTCACCAGAAATCGTGGGCGCAATCCCGCTGGCCAAGACTACAATGAACGCAAGCAGGGCGTAGATCATTTGCACAGAGAAGACAGAGTGGCCATCCCCCGCACTCATAAATTTATATCCTGCCGCTGAAACTTTGCAGCGCCTGCTATGAGAGGCTTACCTGTTTGAAAGCCATGACATAACTAACGACACCATGGTGGCTCGTTGGCCGGACAGCTGGCTACCGGTGACAAAACATTAAGCGATGGTTTATACGACAGAAACTTGGTGGAATGGCATAGGATATAGGTTCTGCACTTGACCTGTCGTTCTTGTATTTCCCTGGCAATAGGGTTAGTATGTCTCGGCCCTCCATAGGTGAACACTACGCACCTACAAAAATTATTGCGGATGAACTCATCTCCGGGCCTGTGTCAGGAACCGCCCATCGCGCAATGAGCGCGCTCGATCATGTGAATTTCTGACGAATAAGCCATGATGGCTGTTCGCTCCGACGGGCATGTCACGGTCACCTATCCTAACCTTTAGCCCCTTCTACATAAACACCGAACAAGACGGGATCGGGGGACTTGCCCCTCCGTGATTAGGTGGCAGTTACGTGAGCTCATTTTCAAACTTGGCCCGATCCAGTATGAGGATACAGGATAGCTGAGACAACACCTGGGGGTGCGGCGGCGTCTAGGTGAAGGGAGGGTGCGGTGTGCTAGCCGTGTTCAGGGTTCAAGCTGTGCAGTGCGAGACGTCATGCTTATAGTACACAAGCAAGGTTTTCGAGGTTGGTTTGATATGGAAACGTACCAGAGCGGGAATTCAGCAACGAGAAGACTAGCAGCTACTGTATCTCCACTTGGTTACGGGGATACAGAGGGAGGCCACTGATGTAACAAACTCATTTTTTATGAAGTTGAAGTGTAGTGAGGACTTGGGGTTTTATAGTTTTACGAGTAATTCACCCAAAGAATCGGCCAATCAACTGTACCGGAGTTTGTTTCCCAAATGGCGTTTGGTGATAGGCGGAATCCGAGTTCTTGAAGGTTTCTAGAAACCCATTAACCGCGACGTTCGTATTGAATTTCCAATGCCACTTACAGAAGCGTTCTTGGCAGCTTATACTTGATCTTGCATTGAAAAGTAGGTAGTACCTTGTAACGTATCGACACAAGCGTTTGCCATGTAGGTGTGCGGTGTCCCATTTCTGATTCCCAGCCTGAGAGTCCGACGAAACCCAGTGACTGACAGATTTCGCACAGTCAACTGACGCTGAAAATTATTGTGAAAAATTTATGGTGGACAGAATACCAGAAAAACGACAACAAAATATCGTTGACTGCCGACGCAGGAGAAGTCCAGCGCGCAATTTCTTGGCATACTTCGTTCAATAGAAGAGCGCCTGTTGATACGGCTCTGTTCACTAAGGCTGCAATGAACGGGAAGATGGAGTAGAGCATGCTTATGCCCACCTATCAATAAATTTAAATTGTGCCGCCGGGACTATGCAATGCTGGAAGCGGAGGGACTGATCTATCTGAACATAAGCAAACTAAGCTTTCAGGCCACCTCACTGAGCTACGTGGCTGCTCCGGTCAGCAGTGATAAAACCTTAAAGAGGTTTACATGTTGGAGGTGTAGCAGAGTAGCGTAGGACTAGGCTGTTGCAAATTAGTCCACGTGGTGGGATTGATATGCGTTCGTATGTGAGACGCGAAGATCCTATCATTATACCTAGAGGAACCACCACAAATAAGCCCGTCTCCAAAACGGCGCAAAACGGCTCACATTCGCAGGGAGGTAGGAGTCACTCGTGCCTTCGAGTTGTCTGGAGAGTACAGTCTAGATCAAGGTCTAGATAAGACGGAATGCGATGCTCATCCATCCATGTGACCGGCCCGGAAATGATGAAAGCGCTGTTTGTCGAAGGTAAATGCAAACCACCTTTGCATCAAAGGCCGCTTCGTTAATCGGCAAATCCCGTACCGATTAGAGTATCAGATCCTGCTCACTGACCGCGACTCGGAGTTCTGGAGACAATCCAAATGACCCGCGTCACAAATTTTGGCCGAAAACGTAAATACGTGGAAGCAGGTTTCGCAACCGAGCCCTCGTCAACGCCCACCGAACAGCCCGCATCCGGAGCGAAGGCTGCCGGTGAAGGTGGGCCGCTCCGTCCGAAGAAAAAGCGGAAGAAGCAAGAGACAAGTGGCGGTGAATACATCTCAGACGCTATCAGCCCAGCAGGAGGACCTAAGGTGGATGCAAAAGAAAAGGACCTGTCTACCGGACAAAAAAAGGCCAAGATAACTCAAAAATGCGGAGGAGCAAAAAGTGTGCACTCCATCCAATCACCTACCGTCAAGGGTTGACAGTCTGACTAGGTATTGCGATCAGCGGTTATAAGAAGCGCACCGAACAACGTCGCCTCAAGAGAATATCGGACCGTCAAGTTGAGACAGTATGTTTTGCGTGTCGTGACAAGGGTCATGCTGCAAAAGACTGTACCAAAGCAGCTGGAGAGGATGGAGACATCCAGAAGAACGTGAACACTGGTGTCGGGATTTGCTACAGGTTCGTATCCTCCTTTCGCAAGTCACCTCCTACCAAAGGGCGTGCAGATGTGGTTCGACAAAACATACCCTGTCTCGTTGCAAGAAACCGGAGGATCCTCTGGATCGCTTTCCCTTCGCATCATGTTTCGTTTGCTCAGGCAAAGGGCATCTCGCTTCATCGTGTCCGCAAAACAAAGAGAAGGGCATATACCCCAACGGTGGATGTTGCAAACTATGCGGCGAGAAAACGCATCTTGCCAAAGACTGTGAGCTTCGGAAGAAAGACGCGTCTGGGACAGCTACGACGGCCGTCTTTGGTACAGGGAAAGGCGCTGGTGCCGATGAAGATGACTTCCACATTTTTAAGCGAAAGAATGCGGAAATATCAAGGGATGAGAGTGACGACAAACGGAGAAAACGGTTGGATCTCAGGGCGGACCTGCACACTGGGACGGTGAAAGGGTTCAGAAAAACTCAAGTCCCCAGCGAACCAAAGAAAGTTGTTTTCTTCTGAAAGCTCGTTAAAGGACGGCGAGGGCGTTCGCGGAGCTCGAGCGTTGAGTCGACCGTGAGTAGTCTCTCAAGAAATATTAGGGTTAACAAATAATCTTTTTTGCAGACTTTGGTGATTCGTGAGCTACTCCGTTTCACGATATGCTCAGACTAGCGATTCAACGTCAAGCATTTTGGATTCGGACGATAGACAAAATCAGTTGCTAGGGCCGCTTCATTCCTATACCGCGTCTCAACCGTGTCGTCCATCTCACGGTTGCCTGAAACACTATCCGCCTCACTATTTGCCTGGTTTGAAAGATGTTGCTTTTGCGTAGGAAATGGTCAAGGTCGGTGCGTGTGTAGCGACCGTCCAGACGCTTTGCGTTCGCTGTACCAAAAAGCAACCCTGATGCCAATTGTCTTGTTGGTGTGATGCATTAATGACGGGCCTTGAGAACAATCCCGGCGTGAGATTTCATTTCAGCGCTTGTCGCATACGACTACACGCCATGAACATCTTCTCACCAAGGATCATTTACGGGACAGCATGGTGAGTTACTTGCGGTGTATTCCATCGTTTCCTCTGTGGACATGGGATTAGGAAAGGAGAACGTACGGCGCACCTCGTTGTTAACGCATTCCTACAAGGATTTCGTGCTGTCGATACGGGTGAGTCCCATAAGCGGCATGATGATCACTCTCAGGGGCTTAACGCGTCCTCCAGCCTGTCAACCCAAGCACTATAGGTGCACCTTTATTCGTTTGCTGAAGCACAGTCTCTCAGTGGTGACACCCCCGCCCCCCACAGGGAGGACCTCGTCGGCGAAGCGCTCGACGTTTTGCAGAAGAAGCATGATATAAAACGCGACGAGATTCACATCCAATCAAAGTGCGTGCTTGTCTTTGCACAGCCTGTCCCATCGCTGACATGTCCGATGCGAACGCAGGTTCACGCCGATTGGAGGACAAGACCTCACCGAGCCAATTCCCTACCACGCCAATGATGCAGTCAGGGACCAGGTTGCATCGTCTCTGCGGGTGTCCTTGCGTAACCTTCGAACGTCTTACCTCGATTCTTACTTGCTTCATTCCCCTCTGAGGACGATGCAGGCTACCTTGGAGGCTTGGCGCGCACTTATAGACGCTCAGGATGCAGGGAAAGTGCGCAAGATCGGCGTCAGCAATGTATATGATGTGCGCCTCCTCGCTGCTCTGGGAAAGCTGAGGAAGGTGCAGGTTGTGCAAAACCGGTGGTATGAGGGGAACATGTGGGATCCTGACGTGTGGAGATATTGTAAGGACCACGGCGTCGAATACCAGTCTGTAGCATTTCTCATCTGCCACTAAAGCGACTGACGCCATCTACCCAGGTCATTTTGGACGCTCTCCGGATCCATTAGCTTAATGTCGCATCCGGCGGTCGCAGTCATCGCAGGCCGAATGGATGTGACGCCCGCTCAGATCATCTTTAAACTTGCCCAGCTACATAGCATCGTACCATTGACAGGAACAAGTAACGAGTTACATATGCAGCAAGATCTGGCGGCAGAAAGGATCGCATTCAGAGAAGATGTAGATAACGAGATAAGAACCATCACCAAGCTTATATGGGGAAGATAACAACTAATGCATGATGGCTTGAGCGTCTCTTTCTTCGATATCTGGGAGGTGTATGTTATCCAATGTATTCTGCAGTACCAGCCAAATGTACAATGAAGCGCTCGCGTATCGTTTATTCATGTCAAAGTTCTGTTCGCCCAACCTAGGCTGGATACCGTCGTCGAAGCTGCTCCATAGACAGTGCTTGTAGGCTTGCAGAGTCGGCCGGTACTTTTGTCACCGCGCGTTCGTCACGCAGAAACGTCTCATGTAGCCTTTCCACTTTCACCGCAAGTCGAGCATCCCGGGACGTGAGGCCGGGAATTTTGGTCGGCTTTGCGTCTTCGCCGGCGTTAAGAGCATTCTGGTAGGCACAGTGCGTGTGCGTCGAAACATAAACGTTGTTGTAATCGATTGTGACACGCGCATGATGCTGATCCGCTGTTAATACACGCAATCGGCCAGGTCTAGCTACTCACGTTCTCTTCATTCTGAATGGCCACAAGCACGTCAAAGAATTCGACTGCTGACGAAAAATTCTTGAAGCTGAACAGCTTGTTCAAAGAAAGCACCTCGAGGCCATTCACGCCATCTCTAACCCGGCTAACGTGCCAGTGGCAGGACAGCAGAGGTTGCACGAGGGTTTCGAGGTCATTATGGCTCAGGTGAAAGGTACGTTTCTTGCTTGGTATGGGGGGTACTTCAGGGAGCTCGGAGATGACTGCCTGCATGTCCGAGGAATCTGCGATGGTTATGTGAGCTCTGACGGGATTCCTCCGAAAAACACGGCGCACCCTTCGAGCGTGCGATCTGAAACCTGACCAGTCAGACTCAGTCACGGACATGGTGAAGAACGCTTTGGCTCACCGCATCATCGAGTGTACGTGCTCCCTGAACTGTTTTTGAGGAAAGCTCGTTTGCCATAATATACGAGCGATTGCCTGTGCGCGTGTGTGAAATGATGGGTCGTATCGACGAAACGTTTATGTTTTGAGAAATAAACGGGTGCTGCCGAAGAGCTCGATATTGGAGTCCAGATATTGGTAGTCTGACCATTGGTCGAAGTCGAGCCGAGTATGGGATGAATAATCTAATTGCATCCAACAACTCGTGCTTCCGGTGATTCAAATGCAAGCCCGGGAGTCAAGCAAGCACAGGCAGCTCGTCCCTCAATATCTCCGGTGTTGACTCCTATCATGCACAGATATCCAACAACTGCATTCTAAACTACAAAATAGAGCCATGCGAACCACGTAATAGCGAGCATGAACGGCACGATCAGGCAACCTGTCAAGTACCTTCAGCCTTCTAGACCCATACCCGTACCTGTCATGTCACATCGGAAGATGGTAGCGATGCCCTCTTGGCGGCCAGTGAAACCGGAGTATTTGTTCGAGATAATTGGGTGATCAATTTGAAGAGCGTACTAATTCCGACTTAGCGAGCGACATGCACCAGCAATGCGTCGTTGGCTTGCTGTGACGGTGCCTAGCATGCAGCAGGATGAGGTCCGAACTTACAGGTGGAACAAGCAGTGTTCTGCCGGTCAGTGAATGCGAGTCACGGTCAATGACTGTGAAACGTGAGAAAGTTAACTGACGTTCACTTGAACGTGACTTTCTGCGGTTTCATGGTCCTTCTTGCTTGCCATGCCACAGCAATCACACTAATTGCCTCACCAACGTATTTATGTGTGATGGCAACCAACATCCGCCCCAAAGCCCACCTACTGCCAACCTCTTGATAGCGATACTTTCTCTATGGCTGGACGAAGACGTGCAAACAGGAGGATGGTGTTCACGGAACGCCCTGGGTATGCAAACAAAGAAGAGAATTCAATGGTCAGTGGCAAGGCTAAAGTGATATGTACCGGAGTCTATGAGCGGCGCATCACACAAGAGCAGGAGATAGATCAAAGGGAGTCCAGATATTGGAAAAAACCTTGGAGGGCGATCAAGGAGCTCCGGAACAAGCATCTCAAGGCGGCGATTTTGTGGTGGTCACAAATGCCAGTGACGAGCAAGACCCTGGACTTGAACTGAATCCTAGACGTGGGGTTCGTGAGGTTGTACACAGTCTTGTTCAGGCTGTTGATGATGAAGAACAGAATTTCGCGCCCGCTCAAACGAGTTCGACCGCACTGCAGTACTGGCATCCGGTACCCATCAAGGATCTTTTGGATCATTCAAACGCTGAGAGCTGGCTTGGCCTGTTCTACAGCACTGCCGTTTGCTGCTTGGACGACGATCTAGAGTTATATCAACTTCTTGATTTGGGTGTGGAGGGCATTGACGATCCAGACTTGCAAGCAGAAGACATCTTAGCAGAGTAGTATTGTACGCTGGCTTGTACTTAGCCGACCTTCGCAACCAATGGCCGTCGATTGTATAATTTCACCCTCTGACTTCTGATACTGTGGGCGTTCAGTTCACTTACGTTCACCAGTGAATGTTCTCTGACTTTAATGAACGTTCCCTGAATGGCAGAACACTGGCTGGATGCCCGTCCCGAGTCGAATGAAGGTTAAGCACGAGGTTGTTCAGACATCGCCAATGCGACAGTCTTCCAAGTGTTTGACAATGAAATAGATATAACATTCGTCGTTTCTGCACTACAAATCGAGCTAGGGAATATGAGCAGCTGCAACGGACCACGACAACATGTACAACGTAGCAAAAGATTTGTTGAAGACATAGAAATGGCACTGCATAGTATTCTGCATGACGCCAAACCATGTATGTTTGACAGGGGCGATCCCATTCGCAATCGAGCAGTTGGGTCGCGAAAAACACCAAAAGTAGAATTGGGCAAATCATTACAAAAGAAACAACCACACCAAAATCATGCCTCGGACACTGTTACGTCTGCGGCTGATATAGCTGAGATGACGTTCTGGGCTGGGGATGACGCTGCCTTGACTTCGAATGCGTCCGGAGCGGCATCTGCGGGTGCACCATTGGCGGTAGTTTCAGCGCCATTTTCACCTGGTTTGTTAGCGCCCAATATAGCGTGCCACTTGTCAACCAGGGCCTTTGCTCTTGCTCGGAATTTGAATTCATCGTCGCGAGGTACCTTGTCTGGGGTTAGAGCCGCAATATGTCGCATAACCTTGCCGATTTTAGAAAACTAGCGGAGTCGAGGTTAGCGACGAACTCCGCGCACAGCACCACAAGAGACGCACTGAGAGGAAATTGATGAGATTGGGATGTTCATAGTGCTCTACTGTCGCAAATAGCTGATCCAAGGCGGGCATATCCTGTAGGGATTTCGTTGGTAGTGGCCAACGACGCTGCATGGATGACTCACCTCATCTGATGGCGCACCTTTGCTACCCAACAGAGCCTTCTGTAACCTGTGGCGCCACTCTCTCACTTTGCGAGCCTCCGGATCTGCTTCCAGGTTGGCTGCGAGGCGGATATGGTCAGAAAATACGAAAGCACAATATAGATGCTAGGCTCACCATCAACTTCCTCTTCTTTCTCTCGTTTGGGCTTTTTTGAAGGCGGTGGGGCAGCTTTGGCGCTCACCCCGGGGTTTTCGTCTTCAGCTTCAGCTTCAGCCTCTTGGTCTCCGTCATCTTCGGATTCGATCATCTCCTTGGACTTGGCTCCATTTTTCCTCGGCCTCCCAGCCGCCTTCTTCTCGGGTTTCGGTTTCGTCTTGCTCCTGGGCTTTGGAGAAGGTCCCTCAGCCTCCCGCTTGCGCTTCTTCGACTTGGCGGGTTTCTTTGCGTCGTCGTCCTCGTTCTCTGTCTCAAGTTGGTCAACTGGTGCGTTGTCTTCTTGTTCCACCGCAGCCAATTCTATATCCACCTGGTCCTGCTCCCATTTCTGGGGGTCGAGAGCAACTCTATACCCAGCTAAGAGGTCGCCACTTCTCTTGTGCGGCTCGTTGATGTATGCGCGGATCTCATGTTCCTTTAATCTCGATAGATCTTTTGATACAAGCCATGCACTGTGCGAGAATAGCATCAACCATCACAACAATAAAACAAGGGCGATGAAGACACACAAATCTCCCGTCGGGAAAAACTTGACACAGTAAAACATTGTCTTCTTGCCAGCGGGGCGCTCCTTGGCGACCTTTGGTGGAACATTCTCGGGATTCACGACCTAGACCAGTAAAGATGATGAATGGGGACTCAACGAGGCGTGGAGGAGACGCGACATACTATGGCAGGCCACGGAGGGTAGCCGCGTACTTTACCTAAAACGATATCGCGCTCAGCATAGTTTGGCTCTGGTTCGCTGTTTTTATTGGCCTTTTTACTCATCACGAGTGGAAATGAGGAAAAGGGAGTGTTGTGTAGTGAAGGAGGCGCGACAGATAAAAGGAAGGTTGAGGAGCACACCAACTTGGGTTCTGTTCGGCTATTTCCACTTGCAGCCATTTGCCACGCGGGCCCGTGCGCCCACGTAAGAATCAACAAAATAAATGCGCGTGGTTCTGAAAAAATACCGTTGAATATGGTACATGAAAACAATGCATTGTCGACCGCGGTGGTGCTCGTAGTGGAATTGACCGCCCATAACACCTTCAAAACAACGGAATTTGTGGTCGGCCTTGGTCGGAAGGTCGGACAATTCGGAGAACTTGCGACGTGGCGTGGTTTGTTTGGCTTCGGATAAGGGGGTTAGCACGGCGCTGCTTGATCGAATCCGTGAAAGGGCAATTGTCCTGCCGACTTTGAGATAATGCTCAGCTCTGTTGCATCCTCGGGTCAGCTCTGTCGCTACAACCGCTTCATACACTCACCCCGTCCAGGTGAGGCTGCGACGTATGCCATTGGCCTCCGGCGATTAGGTGGGCGCAAGAGTTGTGCTCCGCATCACAATGAAGTACAATGGTTATATTAACGGCTCAGCGCAGCTTCGAGGCATGCTAGCGGCTCGTCCGGGCTGCGGGGGAATAGTGCGGTATCGAGGAAGTGATTCAGACCAATGGATGAGTAGAGCACAAGCGCGATAGTACGCGCAGCTGAGCACTTGGATGGGTTGTTCCTGCCGACAACTTTCTCAGCGCAGAGTGGCTTCGCTGCAATTTAGCCGCTGCCAGAGTTCGTATGGAGGTTAGATACAGCAGGAAAGGTCATGGGGGGAGGAGTGCAAGGAGTGTTACTAGCCGGAGTCTTCTGAAATTAGAAAAAAAATAATAATTGAATCGAAAAGTGGAATCGTTGAAAGGAGGGCTATTTCACTTTGTGACCACCATGAAGCGTTGAATAACGACATGTCGCTCCATGCAATCGGAGAACCTCTTCTGAGCGGGCACGAAGTCCAGGAACACGCAGAAACCTTGCCTGGCAATTAGTCCATACGGTACTAATCGATACATCCTTTCTGGTGTCGGGAACGAGGACAGTTAACGCAATCCCGACGGGCTAAGTTGTGCAGGATGGCGACAATGTGGTCAATCAAACGAGTTATGGGCCTCACGATCACCGGCTCCCTCGACCTCGAGCGCCAACGAGATCACTAGTAGGGTCCCGTTGAAGCGCGGATCACGCACGGTTGCAAGTATCGGCATTAGGTTGTTTCGATCGGAGATACTGTCGGTGATTCAAATGACACCGGACGAACTGCGAGCAGTGACCGCACGTTGGTAGCCCCGACGATATGTTTGAACCTATTCGTGGAGGAACTCGTGGCGGACAAGCGGAATTCAAGTGGACCGACGTTTCTGCAGACAAGGACAGAGAAGTGCGCACAACTACACATACTATTTCAGCAGAACGCTAAGTGACGTCGCAGCACTACCTTGGCCACAGTATCAACGCGCCAACTGGGCGATGGCAGAAGAACAAAGACATCCATTGGTACAGCAGGGATCTAAAGGGTACAGAGGCAGAGAGGGAGGAAGAGATCCGAAAAATAAAAGAGGCAGAGGCAGAAGCTCTTTCTGTCGCACTGCAAGTCCTCTCTAAGAATCCCACAACCAAGGCTGACATTGTTTAACTTTCCAGAGGGTTTGGCCCCACTGGCGCGAACGCTACTCAGGCCAAGGCAGGGTCATCGGTCGAGGCAAGCGCCACTGTTCCGAGCACCGACGGCGATGAGGCGCGTAAATTAGAAAAAGAAGAAAGGCGCCGCAGAAAAGCAGAGCGTAGGGAAGAAAAACGCGCTCGGAAGGAAGCTCGAAGGCCCGTCCGCAACGAACAGGAACATGACGATAGAACACGTCGTCGAGACAGATCGCGATCGCGCTCTCCCACCCATAGAAGGCATGCTGACGAAGGCGGCCATCGTAGCCGGAGCCATTCACCTACCCGAGATCGCGAGCAGCGTCTTAGTCGGCTGAGGGATTACGACGAAATCGAGCGGGAAAGGGAGCGAGAAAGGCATCGGAGGCTATGGGACACGAACGCGTCGAGGGATAAACCTCGCTACAGAGACAGTTAGCGGCCTTCGTTGCTGTGCCTAGTTTGCCACAAAGAAAGCAAAAAATCTCGTTTGTCGCCACTCGGCATCTATTCCCGATCGTGTGTTCTCGTTAACGGCGCGGCAATCTCTTGTGGCAGAAGACAACATGCTGCTTTCTAGATCTATGGATTCGTATGTCCGTCATCGATATATTCGGTTCCCTCGTTTTGATGAGGCGGCCACAGGGTCTCATTGCATGAGAGGTGATGACATTGGTTACGGGATTTGTGTATCAGCATAACCCGTCCGCCACATACGATGCCTTGAGGGTTTTTCTGGATATGTACTCATGCAGCGGTCGCACGGTACCTGAATTCCCCGACTCCCTGACACAATCAGTGGGCAGACACATGGATCTAATTTCACGGAAACTGGCTGTCAAGGACTTGGTGGAAGGCCTTCGTGCGAACATGTGAAGGCGCGGTCTTCCTTTTCCCCCGCCACCTCCGGCTGCTTGTTCGTGCCAAAGGGTCTGTTCTGCCTCGTGTTCAACATGATTTATGTGGTCATGTATGCATGTAGTGGACAGCCTCCCAGAACCTCGGCTCGCTTGAGTTACAGGTAATCCTGTGCCTGCAGGCTTGGTTGACCCAATTGTCGCTGATGAGCGTTAAAGTTTTGGCTGCAAATAGTCGTGCGGGTTAGACGTACGTCACCGCTGTCGTGAAAAGTTGGCTTGTCATGACCCAAGGTGCCGTACGAACGAGCTTGCGACTCGTGGGCGCGAGGCTATCCCCTGTTTCGCAATTCCCTTTATCACCTGGATGACCAGCCGCAGCACTGTCTGCGGCCATGAACGCTAAGCTTAGCTTCACAGACAATTATCTCGGCATCTTAATGCGCGGTACACGCCCGCCCGTCAGTGGATAGCATGTCGTTCACCTGCCCTGCCTGATCTACCGAAAACGGATTAACCCAGGTAGCTGAGCCGCAGATATAGGCCGCAGTATAATCTGTGGGGAGCGCCGTACCTGCATCTCGTTCAGAGTCCTCTGTCAGCTATGTCTACTGTCTATGGCATGCCCTACCTCCTCGAAGATAAGACCGGAAGGCTGACAGGCTCTGAATTCGTCGACATGAACGACCGTCTTCGGTTGCATGTGCGTTGTACAGCACAAGCGCCGACGCACACCGCATATATGATCCATAATACGACGCACGGGCACGACCCGTCGAACCCGTTGATCGCGCTCACGTTCGGTCCCAATAGTGCATTGGGGACGATCACCATGCGCTCAGGGGATTCGATACCCATGAATCAATATCTCCCCAAGGCATCGCCGTTGGGCAAGTAAGCGCCGATGGTGTTGGCATGTGGGTCCAGCAGCTGATTTAGATGTATACAGCAGCACGACGAGAAAATTCGTCGGATCGGACGGACAGGAATACCAATGGAGCTGGCGGTCTACCAAAGGCCACGAATGGACGGTGAGTACAGTCATAGTAATTGTGTATGTCAAACCGATCGGACGTACAGTGCACCAATAAGAGTCATTATCTCGTTGCGTTTTATTCGCTCAAGTTGGCTGGCGAACCGGATTATCATGGTTCCTCTGGTTGCATGTTGACGATTGATGAGGCATATCCTCACCTAGCAGCTGGTACGCTGATCTGGTCTGCCTGACAACGAGGGTTCGAGCTTATTCATGCAAAACAGAGCTCCTCGCTTCGTTGACGATCATGCGACACATAGCAGCACACGGTTTGTAGACGGAAGAAATTTTGTGCGACGGGCGTATCTTTTCGTAGTCATGCACTGCCTGTATTCTATGTGTATTAAATCTGAGGTGTACAGAGTGAATTGTTACTGTATGTTAGTTGTGCTGGAGAAGGGGAAATGTACACCGGTGATTTCCGCGTTGTCGAAACGTTTACCCCTAGGGAAGATTGAAACCCTGCACGCAAGTTCACACCTGTTGACTCTTTCCATTTTTCCAGCCGATGCTTCTTGCGCCGTCCGTAGTATGGTCAGGTTTATGCGTGGAGGGTTATGCTTGCTATTGAATTGGATGATGACTCCGATCCTCCGACACAGAAACTGCAACACACCCGACCTCTATATTCAGGAACCATGCGACAACCCGTCATCCACCGCGCGAGCCATCGATGCGAGCGATGGCTCATACCAGGACCTATGCAACGTGGGGAAATCACGCGCGCAAGGCCAATGCCCGATCGCACAACTGCCAGCCACTTATCAGCGTGGATGGCTTGATATGGGTCCATCGTGTTGCATACGTAACGACGGTTGGCTAACGCGTCGTCTGTCTCCTGATCTGAGTCCGGCATCTGCGATTTCTTGCTGACCTTGCTTGAACAGTACACTCAGGGCTACCGGCCGCTGCGTCGCGTGGGCGCAGAGTTAAATTGTCAGGACTGGGAACCTGTTGCCCTGTTTGACCGAGCTGAGATCGGCTACAGGGCGCGTCCGTTGCACTTGTCCAAAATGGCAAGGCGCTGCGATGCGGCACGTTCGGAAAAGGCCTACACGTTGGTTGAATGGATTTGCCCACCCAGACAGCGGGCCCCAGCATTCTCGACGCAACGGTCCTGTGTTTCAGTTGAGTTTTCTCTCCGTTCCTGCGTCCTCACGCGGGTCTCAAGGTTCGCCAATCAGGTGCGTCAGCGCCTGTCGCTTACCTCCATGGAGAACTCGATGGATGTTCAATCGGTATTTTTGGTGATACATCAGATCCCGCGATGGGCCGGCGTTCTTTTCCTTTAGAAAATTGAAATTGGTAGCGGATGTTGGTTCTAGCAAGGTTTCCGTGCACCGTAGTAGTGCATGTGGTCCGTATCTTGTCGTGAAATTGAGGGGGGTTCTGTGAATCACTTGTCCTTGCATGTGGAAAGCGGAGAAGGAAACCCTGCGAGGTTACAGTTTCGCAGAAACCTGTAACTCGAGTTGCAACCAATTCGGAAAGCTAGATGAGTGGCATGGGGATTTCGGGCATGAAATGTGCGTGACAGCCCTAATGTTGTCTGATCTTTGCTAGGATTATTCATATTGGTCTCCTCCAATTTGTGTCAAACACATTTGACTATTGTCAAGGAGCGATGAAAAAGTAGGAGGTCGTATCACAGATAATCCATACTAGGCTTTACTAACAGATACGGTCGTGGCACGAACTGCATCCATTTACGACTTGATCAAACATCTGATCAGGGATCAGGTTCGCAGTCACCGCCAAAGCATGCCCGTTGGGCGCTCTAGTCATGTGTCCTATGGCTGCTCTCCGATCCCCACCACGTCTTGACGCAACGACGTGCGTAAATCGCGGGAATGCATTGGCGGCATTGTCCCGTTTCTGGCGAACGGGGGCAACGTAGGAACAAAAGCACTGATCAGTGATGACCGATGTCTTGGCAGCTGAATGGGTTTACATGCGCGGAAGTCCCACTGGAACAAGGACACGAACAAGTAAGACAGAAAAAGAGTGGGCGCACATGCGCAACTTGACTCGTCACTCGCAAGGATGGAGCATGGAATCCTTGTTTGGAGTTTGAAATTGGGGAGACGACATTTCCGTGGGCCTGATATGAAAGCTACTGCTTGTATGGTACACAGCCGCAAAGTTCCCAGAGAATGATGCGATATGTAGTAGGCACGGGAGTAGAGGGCAATATATCTGGAAGGAAGCTACGCAGCCAGATCCGAAGGTGATAAAAGGCAAGTGGCACCTCGTGGAGATAACAGGATAGCTAAAAAGGAGGGGTCGAGCTATAGAAGGGAGTAGGCTATGGTCCGGAAATGAGTGTGACAGAGACAAGGTAAAATATGATTAGTCTCCCCATGAACGTGCCACTGCGCCTGCGTCGTGTATCTTGAAGTCCTCGGGATAAGGTGGTGCTTCTGGTTGCTTTGTGGGCAAAGGAATGAGTCGTGACGGTCACGGGGCAGACAAGGACTCACGTGGGTGCGCGAGTCCGCATGGAGTTCATGTGGCGCCAGCTCTACCTGCGGCCGGCCGTTGGGGTCACCACTGCGTTGGGAGCGGCCACGTGTGCTTTGTATGGGGCGGGCTGACTTGATGAGACGGACGTTAAGGATGGACACCGAGGGATTGGCTACGAGTGGGGGGTGGTGGGGGGCATCTTCGTCGGGACGCAGCGAGGCTGTCGAGGCCGATTTTTGGAGTCGTGCGGGAGATGGCGATGGGGCGCGGCTGCTGGACAAGGTGCCACCCGAGACATTGCGCGAGGAGCGCGATGACGAGTCGTGGGCGAGGAGGTGGAACGGAGAGCGTGCATGGACATTGACCATCTTCCTACTGCAAGTCAGGACAAGAAGGGGAGGAGGGTCGTGACGGACCCCTCTTTTGAGCGTACTACATTTCCGAGACGGTCCTTGAGATTCTGGTGGTCGATCACGGGCTGTGGGCTGAAGAGGGGTGAGTCGGGCCAAGAGCAGGCAGAGGGGTACTTGCGAGGGAGTGTCGAGAGAGTGTGGAATGAGTGGAGTGCGTTCATCTGGCTACGGGGGCGTCAGCGTCGCCAGTGATGGGTTGGAGTACTGACTGTGTTGTGTGCGCGGACACCACAGCAGGCGAAGAGAAAGGCAAGCATGAGGTCAGCTGCGAACTGGTGCGCGTCGAATGGGATACTACCAAAAAAGGGAATGTCGCACGACGACCAGGCACGGGGGGGTTGCGGGTCCGATGGGGGGGTCCGATTTGTGCGGGAAAAATAACAAAAATAAAAATAATAAAAAAGGGATTGATCTTCTGATCTTCGGGGGGGCCGGATATGGGAGTGGGAGATGGATTTCATAAGCGGACGTGAGCATGAGACACCCTCACCAGTTGTGGCGGGATCGAGTTCGCTCTCAACTGCATGGTCGTCTCTGCCAACACCGACGTCTACCAACCAATGATCGTCGACGACGGACACCAGTCCAGCGAGGACGGCTCTGGCCTGCACTCGCCAATATTCGGCGCTCAGTTTCCTAACCCGCACTCGGACGGTAGTAGTAAGCTCGTCATCACCTCGCGCCCTTTTCTCCTCCTGATAGCCCGTTTCACGTCAACAAAGTCCGCTACCATCCCGACCATCTCGACGTGCACAGTGCTGCTGGCATCCTCGCTTCCCAGTTCGACTCAAACTACCTCTCGCTCCAACAGCACCCGCCCCCGCAACAGCTCCTCGAACCACCCCTCGACCTGCCACACCACCAGTACCCCCACGATTACCGCGGCCACCTCAGCCTCGACGTATCCTCGCAGCCATATCCAAACACCCGTCTCCCTCCCCCGCCATCTCAGCTCAACGTGCCCTTTCACCATCGCAGGTTCAACCCCGATGCCCGCGACCACTCCTATCCCTCCCCTCCGAGCCCACCCGCACCCGTTCTTCCTGACCCTACCCAACGATCACCCCCAGCGAAACGTGATTCCGCACCCGCACCTACGTCCCAGACCAACCCCACCACCACCCAGCCCCCTCCGCGGCGCGAAGGCTCAAACCTCGTCATCGCCTGTCGCCAATGGTATGCCTTCCCATCCCCTTCTCTCAAAGTTATTCACGTGTCTCCGAAGCCGCGCGAGGAAGATCCGCTGTGACTCAACACGTCCGATATGCCATAATTGCGTCCGCCGATCAAACGAGTGCCAGTACGACGCCGTCCCAAAGCGAAGAGGCCCAGACAAACGTCCTGGCACCCGCCAGCGTTCTTGCAAGAAGCGCCCCGCCGACGGCTCGGCTCCGCCACCTCCTCCTTCCAAAAGGAAGAGAACGACGTCCCGCGTTCCCGATGCCCAAGAAGCTCCCGAGGATCGTAGACCCCTCGATCCGCCCTCCCTCAGGACATCCGATCTTGAACAGGATGGACATATTCGTTTGAATCAGCCTTCTCTTTCTCCCCAAGGCTCCGATTTTTCCTCTTCAGCACCCTCTAGAGGCTTGTCCGCCGAGAGCTATTCGGCTGTATGTCCCAATCTGGAATACCTTTCCACTCGCAATTTACGTTCGTATCATAGCATTCCGACCACCACCGTGTCGACAAGTTTCGGATACCTCCCACCCCTTCTGTTCAGTACAACAGAAAGGAATGGTGGGACAATCTTGTAAATAGTTATTCTGCCAGTCGCGAACAATCGTAGGCGCTTTTTTTCTGCTAAAACGCTTGCTCAATTCGACCTGTAGCCTCAAGGACATCGTGTCCGACTTGTCTACCTTGTACGTTTTGTTAAGCTGCACCCATCCTTTCCTTGATTTTTTTTCTAGATTCACAACCACTGGTTACTGGCTTTCGTTTGTTAATGTCCCCGACTTTGTACGCAGTTTGTACAGCCCTGAAGACAGGTTGTCGATGCAACCGTCGCTCGTGTTTGCTGGACTAGCTCTCGCTACCCTCATGAGATCAAACGAGATGGAGCACGGTACTGCAGGCCGAAGCCGTGCAGCGTGGCTTCGGGATCAAGCCCAAGCTTCTCTGGAGACATCTTGGAATGCGCAATGGATAGACGTCACCCTTGCCAAGGCTGCACTGGTACGTATGTTGTTCCACCCCGCGATCGCCCACTCTCACATTGCAGCACAGATTCTCGCGCTTTTCGAATCATCAGCACATCATCTATACACCCCAGAACGCCAGAGGCAGTCACTCATACACTTGGATCACATTGTCCGGGCCCTTGGCTTGACTTATCTGGATGTCAACGAATCTGAAGTGTCCATGTTTGCTCCTAATGCCGTCCCAGTGGCACACAAGAAACCATATGATGGCGTATCTAGGGATGAGCTTCGCTCGCCCCGCACTTCATCGCGGAAATGCTCATGCGTCTCTCCTAACGCATCGATTCCCGGCGATCACTTTTCCTCCTCTTGGTCCTACGCACCACCCTGGGACTCAGCATGGGATGCCGACGAGATGCACCGAGAAGCATGTCGAAGGCTGTGTTGGAGTGCGCTCAATCTCGTTGCCAGCTATACGTCGCATTGTATCGCATTTCGGAGAGAGCCCACGGATCTCTACTTGACGGACCCTGCAAATGTGAGCACACTTGTTTCTTTGGTATCGAGGACGGGCATCACGTCCACCGTCGTGTATCATGTGGATTATATTAATGACCGCTCTCGCTTAGTTCCGGTTGCTGTTTCCGGGCGAGGTGTCGGAGCGTGTGCCCAGTGACCGCAAGTTGCAATCACCAAAGGATTCTATATGGGCGCTTTACTGTCGCAGCATGCTATTGTGGAACTTTTCGACGACTCGCCTTCGCAAGAACACGTACTCGAGGGAGAACACGTCCGATCTGGCCCTCGAGTCCTGGCGCGAGACCCAAGAGATACAGAGTGCGTTGGACTCGCACACGTGCAACCTCGATATGGCGCTCATGTACATGTGTCGGGAGTACGTATACAAGTGCGTGTTGCGAAAGATTTTTTTTCTTAGCTGGGTGGCAACATGCTGATGCCTGTTTATCCCCAATTAGCACGCAGATGATGCTGACCTCCATTCTGCAAACGTAAGTGATATTGATTTCGATTGGAAATGTTATTTGAGTTGACGCTACCTGGTATAGTCTGCACGGACGTGAAGCCGTGAACCTGCCGTCGTTTAACCGCAAGCACAGTGAGCAATGGCGTAAGTGCGAGCCCGTGACTTTGTAAACTTTATTCATTATTGCGGCGCAGTGTATCATCAAAGTCATTTCATCAGAAGAGTTCAAGTGTCGATCGACCGCCTTGGCGAAGCGGAAGGTGACTTGATTAGGCGGCGACCCTTCCAAGTGACATGGTTTGCCAGCCAGGTGTCCATGTGCGTGCCGGCGCCAGCGGATGAGTCCAGCTGTACTAAATTTGGATAGATGTCTTTCGCTTTGGGAGAACGACAATACGTTGATTGATGCCTTGGAGGTTGCCAAGGATATTATTGTGCCGCTGGATGTACTGAATACCTTGTGGCCGTGTCCCAGTAAGCTATATTTTTTTCTATCTCATGTGGACTCGAGACGAGGTGGTTTCAGTGTTGCAAAGCAAGTGCGACGAACTGCGAAAGCGAGTGACAGATGCATGCCACTGTACGAATATTAGCCCCCCTCTGCCACCCAATTTCCCGCTTCCACTGCATATCCGAGGGGGCTGAGCGAAGTGATAATACCCGATACCCGTCGATTTTACCTGCTATGTTGCGTCTATGTTTTCTGTAGCCCTTTGGTTCGGTAATGTACGACTTGATTGACTTGGAAATGAGAATGCCCAAGCGCTGTGATTGGACGAACCCGACGATCAGGGGATCGAAGATCAGATCGAGTATTCCCCCGACGAGCACGCTTCAAGGAACTTGTTGCGGCAAAAGCAAAGCAGGCCATCGTCGAAGGTGGCGGCGGCGAAGATGCCGTCGTGCCGGCAGTTGCCGTGTACAATTCTGTTCTGATATGTCATATTCGTATTTGTTCTACGCTCTCGCGCTCGCGCTGCCCCTCCTCTTCCTCCTCCGTCGTGCTGCCCAGCCCCCACGCCCCGCAGTGACACCACAAGAGAGCACTGACTCGCCCAAGACCATCATGCAGGCCCCCAGAGACGACCTCGATCCGCCCAAGCACGACCCTATAACGCTCGCCGCGCTCGCAACGTTCAACGGCGCAGACAACACCAAACCCATCTACGTCGCCATCAAAGGTGCGCGACACGCTTGGCCGCGAACGCTGCTCACACCCGACAGGCGACGTGTTCGACGTGACCCGCAAGCGCGACACATACGGCCCCGGATGCGCGTACAACATCTTTGCGGGGCGCGACGGCTCGCGCGGGCTCGGGATGTCGAGTCTCAAACCCGAGGACGCGGTGCCGGACTACAGCACGCTCGGTGAGAACGAGCGCAAGGTCCTCGACGACTGGCATGCGTTTTTCTCGTACGTCTCTTGTTCGGCTCGCGGGCGCTGTTCACTGGGCCGATAGGAAGCGGTATAACATCGTGGGACGCGTGTCAGACTTGCCAGAGGCTGTCGCACAGAAATGAGCCGTATACTTGTCTGGATGTCCATCTTGTTTGTATGTTTCGTTTGCCAGTATGTCTTGTCCAGGTGTTTTAAATTTGTTTTCCGCGCTGATTTGAACGCCCACACAGCTTTCTGTGCTGCGGATGATTACGGTGGCTCGGCCCCCGATGACGACACACTGCCTCTCACAATTCGTACCCTATTTGGTCCGGTGCTGCGTACATCGCACAGATTGGCATCATCCTGTTTATTCCATATGCTTGCTACAGTATAGTCACATCGGACAAGCACTCTAGCTGGGCCTGTGTGCACAAGTAATGGCAACAAACACGACGATGCAGGAAAACCACTCATCATTACACCGGATCATAAGAAAAAGGGTATATTAGGTTTTCATGCTAAACCCCCCCATTAAGATGTGGTCGGAATGAAAAAAGGCCATTGGGATTGAAATAAGGACTAAAATCAAAAAGGAGATCATGGTGACGCCCACGGAAGCCAAACCAACAGCCGGGCGAGAAAAAAAGATAGCCAAGATGTAGCGGCAGTGAGCGTCTGATGCGATGAGGGGGACCATGAATGTGACTACATGACAAGTGATGAGTGATATACGATGCAAGGAAAGGGGGTGTGCCTGCGTGATGAAAGTGCATGGCAGGACGTGTATCACAGGAGGCCGCATTCTCGTAGGTGGATCTGTAGTAGAATGTCCTGGATGGCACTTAGGACGACTGTCAGGCATCAGCACCATCATCAGCATCAGTCAACCGCCAAAGAGAGTTAGCTCTTACATTTGATCTGCTGGGTGTCCGTTGCACAAGTATAGTGCGCGTATATCTGCTTGGTTGCTGCATTTTGGTTAAGCGCCACGAACCGATGCAGCAGATAGTCGCAAGCAGCATCATAATTGTTACCACCAGTATAGTCAGGGAAATAATCGCCAAGTGGTGAATTAGGCAGCTTCTCAGCGAACAAGTCGATCTTATTCAGGAACAAAATCTGAAAAATGGAAGATGTTTGGGCGAAGCGAGGATTACGGAATCGTAAAAATGCGCACAATCGATGTCTTGACGAACCACCGAGAGTTACATATCGAATCAAAGAGTGTCAATGCTTCTTGCATGCGGTTCTGCGAGAAGCGAATCAACAACCAAGAATGGAAGGGAACAATAGACAAGTTTACATACCACACTTTCATCCTCGTACAGCATTTGGTCGTACTCGCTCAGACTGACGAGGAAGACGAGAGCAGTGACATTCTCGAAACAGTGGATCCACTTCTTACGTTCGCTCCGCTGGCCGCCGACGTCGAAGAGTTTGTAGGTCAGCTCGCCCACCTTGAAGGTTGTTTCAGTGATGCCAGTGGTTTTCACTCGACTCCGTAAGATGTCCTGGTCGGTTGGAAGGTATCCAGGCGATGACATGCGGTCGATCGCATTGAAATAGTAAACGGCCGAGTCGTTGAGTTGGAATTCGCGGGACCTGCGAACAGCCTCCTTCACTCCTCCGTCCCGCCATAGCCCTCGAATGGCATCGGAGACGTCGCGCGGTAACACCTCGCCCTCTATTTGTATGGGGAGAGCGAGAACGACCGCTCTTCGCGCATCGTTTTGGGGCGATAGGGTGATGTCGAGTTGAGGCATGGCTTCTAGGATAGCGCTAGTGACAGTAGGTTGACAGGGAATCAAGAAAAGGCAGATGGGCATACCGCATTGATTGAATCGTGTTGGAATAAATGATTTCCTTGTACGAGTCGCGTTCTTGGTCATTGTAGCCACCGTGATGAATGAGCTTCATCTGCTTGAGCACCGTCGACTGGTGGCTACGAGTGAGAAGAGTGAACGTCGGACAAGGGGAAGCACGGACCTTTCCAGACTCTCCCGCACCCAAGAGCAACATCTTGATCTCGTTCTTGGCCAACATTCGGTCCTTCTTGAGCTGGCTCTCGATCTCGTCATTGCCTAGAGAGGGGTGAGTTGTGGGCGGGGCAGGGCGAGAGTTCGAGTGTACGCACGAGCCTTTGCCTCGCTATCGATGCTGGTGGACTGTGCGCACCCCATTGTAGATGGGCGCTATAGAGAAGAGGAAACGAAAAACAAAGTCTGACAAGAAGATGAGAGAAAAAGGGAAGGAGCGGGCGCCTCAGCAATAACTAGCGAGAGGTTGAACGGGGGGCGTCTTGTCAGAGCAGGACTTGCTTGCAAAACGGAGAAAAGTTGCCCGTGCTTTCACACAAAATATTCTCTCTCGGCAAGCCCTCGGCAAGCGGCTATACCTTCCATATATGGATATACCGCAAACCCCGCACACCCTGTCTCTCTTTCGACCAATCAGCTGCGCGCTTGGGTATGCAACTTTATGCAAAATCAGCCGGGTCTGGGCCAGTTTCGCATATTACATATACCGTGGGAACTTTGATCTCGTCATGAGCTTTGATCAAAAAGTCTCACATTCACCGGGCACCCGTCTTCAAGCCTGTTTCTCCTTGGCAACAATATGCCGGCTTGTTGACCGACATCTGTCGTCCGTCCGTTTCACGTGTTGATCGGAACCGAAAAAGATCGTGCGACACCAGCAGGATTCGAACCTGCGCACTCGAAGAGTAACAGATGTTCGATGCGTTCGAATCTGTCGCCGTAACCACTTGGCTATAGTGCCGACAACATCACTTTTTTGTGAATGCACATAGACAGCCATTTAATATCACCAAAAGCTACTGCACTGATTAATCATTCTAGCCACTTACGGCACGTGGCCGATTTGTTTACCGGTTTAACCCACTCCACCTCGATGTCCCCCACACAGGACACCCCTGCGCTGCTCGACGTGCCCACCGATGACCCTCCCCCGCCCTACCCTTCACTGGAACGCCGCTCAAGAGCACTTCGAACCTCTCGCAGACACCTACATCGAGCGGCGCACGTCCCGACACGAAGCACTCTACCGTCGCTTGACTCGGATGCTTTACAAGAACATGCTGTCTCTCCAACACACACCCATTTTGCCCATGGGCCCAGTGAAACCACGCCCTTGCTCCACTCGTCCTCAAGGCGACATCGTGCCAACTCGCACGCGAGTACGGTTGTTTCTTCTACTTCCTTCACCCAAACCATCCTTTCGTTTTGCCAAGACTCTGAAAATGACCCAGACATCGATATCTACGAAGCTTTGGGGGACGAGCACTTTGGTCAGCGAGACTCTGACCGAAGCCATTGGCGGGGACGCTGGTCATCCTACAAGCGTGCTTGGGCTAGGTATTTTAGGCCGATGAGTCGCAAGGCCTATCATGCTGCTGTCTTTCACTTGATGGTGCTAAACTTTCCTTACGCGCTGATCGCGTGGATCTATCTATTTGTCTTTACATTGGTGCGTAATTTCTCCCCCCATGCGTTCTCGGTCCCATGTTTGAGCTGTATGTGCTGGTGGCTGATAGCGAATGGCGTGTTCTAGACGGGTACCACTCTTCTTGTCACATTGCCCCTTGGAGCCTTGCTGTGCTTCCTGGATCTTCTGGGAGCCAGAGTGTTTGCCAGAGGGGAGGTAAGCATTTTGGTTATCCACACAAGTGTGCTTATCTCGATCTATTCTCAGCTCGCATTACAAACAAAGTTTCATGGCCCTCTAGCCTATCCTCCGCCGTATCCCCCCAGACCCATCTTTCAACGTCCGCGTCCTCCCGAGTCATCTACAGCCCAAGTCGATGGATCTGAGGTGCAACACGAAACCTCGTTCTACAAGAATGCTTACGCCATGGTGGGTCTTTCGCCACTCACTCGGCATGGGTGCTCATACAGCAGTGCAGTTTACGGATGCGACGACATATCAAGCACTGTTCTACTTTCTTGTGATCAAGCCTGGTGTCACGCTTTGTATGTCGGTAGTGTTGATGGTGTTGGTTCCGGTGTCGTATGCGTTGGTTCTGCCTGCACCAGCGATGCTCCGGTTCGTGCGCCGGCTGGGGATATGGCAAGCGAACGTTGCTGTAGAAGGGCTGTATTACCACGTCGCATAGAATACCAAGGAGGGTTCGCTTGTGGCCGTGTGGGTGGCGTGGTTAGAAACAAATATGAACCCACGTTCTGTTGCTGACGCGTCTTGACTCTCGACTTCGACGTCCTCGACATCGCCCAGGGCTGCCCAACGGAGCCGCCCAGCGAGTCATTGCCAGTCGTCTAGAATTTGCTACACAGTACTTATAAGCACAGCTTGTCTGCAGCGCTTTTCCTGATCCGTACCTTGTACTTAGTCTCCCACCACGCCCTCTTCTCTCACCGTCGCAGCATTGGATTGTATACTGTCCCAGCTATTCCACCACTGTCATGGACGCCCTCAAGTCGCTCGTGCAGCCTCTCGTAGGCGGCGCAGGAGGCTCTTCGGTCATTGATGGCGTAAAGCTCGTCGTACTAGGAGGCACCGTTGAAACAGCACGCAGGGTGTCCAGCTCTGCTTGGTACGTCCCTACTCACATCCGACCTGCTTCTCACTCATCTCCTCGCAGGTCTCACTTTGTCAACTGTAAGGACCTTTCCCCAACGAGTGACTCGACTGACCTCCTTGCCAGCATTTTTCCTCACTGCTCACTTTTCTGAGGAGGATTATCCTTACGACTGGCTCATGCTGTGGCTCTCTCGTCGTCCAGAGTGGCAACGCTCCAGGGAGTTCGAGACGACAACTCGAACCACCACCCCCGGCTTTTCAGGCACACAGACTGCCGACAACTCCTTTGGCGACGACGACGACGAAGGTGACGAGGATGCACCACCTGGCAAGGTCAAGACGCGAGTCGTCTTCCAGCCCACGCCAGATACGACCCACACTATCTACTATAGGGGCCACTGGCTGCGGGTGCGCCGTAGCAAGAAGACGGACGGCAGTGGTTGTGAGGTCCTTTCCATAAGGTACTTTCTATTTTTGTCTGCATTCTGTGCCAGCCAACACATCTTTTCACAGCGTCGTGGCACGAAGCAATGCTATCCTCAAACAGCTCGTCCTCCAAGCAAAGAAAGAGTACGAAGCGGAGGCTATTCACCGCATCCAAATCTACTTTGCGGATTCCCATGGCAGTTGGCGCTGGACTGATTCCCGCCACAAGCGTCCCATGTCCTCCATCGTCTTGAACCCTGGGGTCAAGGAAATGCTTCTCAACGACGCCCGTGACTTCCTCAAGTCCGAGAAGGCATGTTATTTCGGTCCCTGTTCTCCGACGCTTGGCTTACCTAATGCCCTTAGTGGTACGCCGACCGCGGTATCCCATTCCGCCGTGGCTATCTTCTCCACGGTGTTCCTGGATCGGGGAAGAGCTCTCTCATCCACGCCATCGCTGGAGAGTTGATGCTCGACATCTATACCCTTTCCTTGTCCTCGTCATGGATCAGTGACAGCACTCTAACAACCCTTATGGGCCGTGTTCCTGCTCGTTGCATTGTTCTCCTTGAGGACTTGGATGCTGCATTTACCCGCAGTGTCTCTCGTGACAAGAGCTCCAACGGAACTCCAGATTCGAATAGCAACAATGGAGAGGAGGCTACCGTTCCTGAGGCGCCCTCGTCATCTAGCAGCCGTCACAGACGTCACAAGGATCATATCTCAGACGTCAATACGCTAAGTTTAAGTGGTCTTCTCAACGCCTTGGATGGCGTCGCCGCCGCAGAGGGTCGCATCCTTTTTGCGTACGTCTCTGCCGTCTATGTCGGGTGCATCCGGCTGACGAGCATCACAGCACTACGAATCACCTCGAGCGTCTTGATCCTGCGCTCTCGCGGCCTGGTCGCATGGACGTTTGGATCGAGTTCAAGAATGCATCCAAGTGGCAGGCGGAAGCTCTCTTCCGCAACTTTTTCCCGTCAACGGACAGGGATGAGGAGCCTATAGATGGTGACCTTGACAGCATCGAACTTCCCTCAACGCCAACCCCTCAGTCACCATCGTCCCATTCCTCTACTTTGTGGTCTATGTCGCCCTCCTTCTCCTCTTCGACGTCATCTTTGGCCTCCTCGACGAGGAACTCACAGTCCCCACCAGAGTATGTCGGCACCCCCGATGGATTTGGCGCCAAGAACCAGGCGTACCTTCCGCCTCCCATTGAGGAGCATATCGCTGCTTGCCAGCATTCTGCCAAGCCTTTGAATGGCCTCAAGCTTGCTCAACTGGCGAAGCAGTTCGCAGACTCGATTCCCGATGATGAGTTTAGCGTTGCAGCACTGCAAGGATGTAAGTCTATCTTCAATTTCTGTGTGGGCGGGTGATCTTTTTTGACCGTTTCCTACTGGAGCCTGTGTTGGTGCGTTGGTAGAGTGAAATCTTTGTTGACGCATTTTCCTTTTCAGATCTGTTAAGGAACAAGTCGCAACCTGAAGTTGCGGCAGAAGGTGCAGCCGTATGGGTCGTCAGCGAGAGGGAGATGAGGGAACGCCTGAAGAAGGAAAAGGAGGCACGCGAAATCAAGGAAAAGCTGGAAGTGAGTGCTCGGCGCAAACTATTTGCCGAGCTCCCATCATTTCACTTGGATCTCTGAAATTGAGTCGCTGATCATGGTTGTTTACAGCGCGAGAAAAGGCGAAAGGAACTCCTGGAAAAGGAGAAGGAGAAGGCCGAACTCGAGAAAAAGGAACTCGAATTGACGAAGCTTCGCCAGCAGCTTCAGGAGCATGAGGCCAAGAACAAGACCGAGTCGGCGGACAAGAAGGAAGATGAATCTGGTAGCGTTTCGATCCCCGAGGTTTCCGGGGACGACGATAAGAGTGAGAGCGTTATGGACGAGGACAGCGACGAGGAGAATGTGCTACCCCCTGCGACTCCTCCAGAAACGGCTTGGATCACTGTTCCCGAGGGTTCAAGTTGACTATCTACGCCTCCCGCCACTGTTGAAATGGACCTCTCCGATCCTCAAGTTCCCGTCTTAGAGCCGACAGTAACGATCCGTGAGGATGGTCCAACAGTGACGGATACCCAAGAACATACCCCCGCTGCTCAGGTCGTGGCTGATCGTCAGCTTGTGGAGGCGTCGAGCGCGCTCATCCTCCGTCACGTTGGCGGTTTTGCCCTGGTGTATTCCATGCTGCATTTTTATTTCCTTCATTTGTACACACTGTTCTTGCACTTGAACGTCACTGGGCGGCGGAAACAGGCTTGATCTGTTTCTTGCGTCTCACAAAAGTTGACTTCCCCCCTCGCATATGCTCATGTTGTATATATCCAGGCTTTTTTCAGATCGTTGTACACCTGCTTTTCTCAACAATTCATCGACTTTCTTGACTCGCATCTAATCCTCCGCCATGTTATTACGCCATATTAGTCTCGTTGGTCATACAGAGTTTTATGAAATGGACAGATTCGTGGATACGATCCTGATTGTTTCCCGTAAAAGCTAGACAACAAATACAAAAGATGTGGTTCATCAATACGCATTGACCTGTTCCGGAAGGCCAGTTGGGAAATATTGTTTGAACAAGTCGGGATAGTGGCGTTCAGCGACGTCAGGGTGGCTCCTACGCGTCGTTAGTATCGGGTCGGCGGTCCCGATATAACGTACTTGATCCGACCAATCAGGTTGACCTTGCCAGAAGGTTCGCGGTCAAACTCGTTAAAGTTGACGGCTACATAGGGTCGGATTAGCGAGGCTGCTCCAAAGAAAAAAGCGGCGCATCACGTACAGTCGGTCGCTGCAGGGTCGCCCCGTTGTGCCTTTAGGCTCAAAATATCATTCGGGACTGCAGGACGCGGTGAGCATGTGGTCGAAGGGGAAAAAGCTGAGACGTACAGTCAAGGACCTCGTCTGCGAGCCGCGCGTTCAGGCTAATATTTTGGAAAAAGGGGACAGAGTAGCGGGCAGTCGAGCCCACGGGGGGAGAGAGGACGCGGTGGGAGGTGGCGCGCGCGAGACCACCGGTAACGAATTCGAGGGCTGCGGCGGCCAGGGCGTCAGGGGCGCACGCAAAAGAAAATGAGCTTCACTCGCCCTTGCCGATGTTGACGACAAAGGTGCCGGGGATGGGAGATGCGTTGATCCATTCGCCAGAGAGGTTTTGGACTTGGAGACCAGGGTGGGGGGATGCTTGGAGTAGCTTTTGCGGGTGATCAGATGAGGGTGAGAGTGGATGAACGCGCTTACGAATGTAAGGAAGCCAGCGTCGTAGTGAGGACCGACACCTTGGTTTGTGAGCGTCCCATCGTTGGCTGGGTATTTGACGACCTGGAAGGGTGTCGCGGGATGTCGGATCGCCTCGGTCCTGATCTCACCTTTGCTCGATGCTGCATCAAGTGCTCGGCATCATAGAATTTGCTGAGCGCATCTGATGGAAGACCGAATGCTTCTGCGAGCAAACTGATAAAGCGATGGCTGAGTTGCCTCACATGATCGAGGTATGTCTCCATGGTGTCTCGGAACCCCGGTATGAGGTGCTCGTCTGGCCACTGGGACGAGTTAACTCGGATTGCTCAACGCAGATCAAGCTCGCTCGTACCTGAGCTGGGCCCCACAATCGCAAGTATTCTGGAGCGCCAGGTTTCCACTGGGTCTCATGGCGGGTTGCGAAATCGTACTGTTCCCTGTAGTCTACCTTGCCTTTGGTGAATTCTGCGCCAAGCTTGGAGTACCCCAAGAAGTGAGGGGAATTGGCCATGAAGATCTTGTTCTTGGCTTCTTGTGGGAGATCAAAGAGACGTGGGATGTACTCGATAAGATCGTCAATGACCTGCTGCGGTACAGTGTGGTTCTTGAGGTAGAGAAAGCCGACGTTGATGAGAGCATATCGCAGCTGATCGATGAACTCTGGCTTGCGAGCCTGGTCGTTGGTGAGGGCAAAGTCAAGTATAGGGATGCTGGAGAAGTTGGCGGCCATGGCAGTATGAATCCAACAATCTATGGAGCGCCGTTCGAATGGACGCTACAGCTGCCTCCTCGTGTCTGACTGTTATATTCATGTTGTCGTATCCACGCTCAACGTCACCCTCCGCCATATTTACTGGTCTCGACGATGAGCTCCTCGACGCCCGCCGCGTCCTCGCACAGGGTCAGGAAGAAGACCTCAGATACGCCCTCGACCGCGTCCTCAACAAAGTGGAAGAGTTTGCGAGTGTTCTTTGTCTCGCTTCCGCCGGTTTCTCATCCCATTTGTTTTGCAGTCTTCTCTTCTCAAGACAGCCATCAAGACACAGACCGAGCTGGAGACACAGCTGAACCTCGCAAAGAGTAACCTCCAACTGGTCATATCCAACAATGAGATGCTCGAAGAGGCCCTCAAGAGGGAGACTCCATGCAGCGCCAAGGATGTGGGTTGGCGTCGCTGGAGTGCACGCGAGGTTCAGAACTACAATGCGGGCAACAAGTCTGAAGACCGGCCTCGAAGTTTAGATTACGGACCCTTGAATGAGTCCGGGAAACCTGCAGCGCCCTCCAGTGCCGGTGCGGTGCTTGTCAATGGTACGCCACCGACAGCCTCCGCCCCTCCATTAACCAGCCAAGAAAGCCGTTTCTTTCGGTTCCGGTTCAGCAGCGGTGGGTCGCGTAGATGCTTTGATTCCAGCTGTCGCTCATCTGTAACAGCTACTTCCCGGTCTCTTTCCGTCTCCCCTCATCCCACACATCTCACTTCGCCTTCTCTTTCATCACTGGTGCCAAATGTGCGAGAGAAGGAGATGGAAGATTTGCAGGAGCAGCTTGAACGTGAGCGTCAGGCCCACAAAGAGGCTGACGCTGCCAAGGTTGCACTCGAGGCTGAGCTCGAGTCTTTGTCCCAAGCATTATTCGAAGAGGTAGATGCCTTTTATTTGGCGGCCTCTGCTTGTCTAAGCCCTTTGTAGGCAAACAAGATGGTTGCTACTGAGCGCATGAAGAGAGCCGAGACTGAGGAAGAGCTGAGTCAAACGCGCTTGGAGAAGGATGCATTGCGTCAGGCACTCCAACTCGTCGAGGGAGAGAACGATCGGTTGCGCAGCGCCGGTGTCGCATCTGCCCCGCCTTTGGCTCAGATCTATCCATTGGACCTACCGCCAACTCAGCCACTGCCCAGGACATCGACTGGCGGAATCTCCTCTCCTTCGTGCGACTCAATCCCTGGCCATGATGCCGACTTTGTGCTTGAGCCTGCGCCGAAGCCGTCGCTGCACCGGAAAACACTCTCCGTAGAGAAACTGGGGGCTACTGAATTGGCCCTCAAAGAATCGCTGCCAGTAATCGCAGCTTCGCCGTCCCTTCCCTTGCTGCCCGACGAGCCGTCCCCGTGGGCAGATCCAGCGTTGCATTGATTATCTTTGGACCAATATGTAGCACACTAGGCACATTTATATACTCCATGTTGATGTCGACCAACTACGATAATGTCAGCGGTTCGGTCGACCGCACCACGTCGTCCAGCTGCACCTCCAACACCGATATTACAGCCAAAACCACAAGTCTCCCTTGAAGATTGGGAAGCAAAGGCACCGCTGAGCGACCTCGCCCTCAAGAGTGTCGCCGCCGTCAAAGCAGCAAGTGAAAAGCCTCCACTTCCACTCAAAGTCGGTAGCAGATCAACTCCTCGTTGTGTTGTCTCAAGTTCAAACAGGTAGCTATCGAGGACGATGCCTCGCACCCGCCCACGCCCAGTTTGCGCGCGACATCCAAGCTCGGGTCAGGTTCACGTCCTTCCACTCCCGTTCCTGCATTCGCGCGTTCGTTGCCTTCGCATGCGCTGGATCCCAAAGTACCCATACAAACGCCCCAGCAATTCTATGACTGGTTTGCACAAGTCGATCGGTCCGTGGCGCATAGTCAAGAGGCTCACTTCCGGGCACATGTAGCCACGGTGACAGAGCATTTGGCCACGACGGACATGTTACTTGAACGGCTGGACGAGGTAGAGCAGGGGGTGGATAGCATGCTTAAAGAATGGAGAGGCGTCGAAGAGGGCGGAAGGAGCTTGAAGGGTGCTTGTGAAAGGCTTCTCGAAGACAGGGTGAGTCGTTCTGCGTCGTATACGCCTGTCCTGACGTGGCCCAGGACAAGTTGCTCGACCTCACGGACGAGATCGACACGAGACTGGAGTATTTCCAGGAGCTCGAGCACGCGACTCGGATGCTCAATCACCCCGGAGAATCGCTGGTGCTGCAAACGGACTTTTTGTACATGGTCGAACGTGTCGACATATGCATCGAGTACCTAAAGGCTCATGCAGGTAACCTCCAATCAATGGGCATGCTGATACTGAGGGTACCGTATGCAGCGATATTACAAGGAAGCCGAGGTCTACCTGCTACGCTTCCAGCAATGCATGACGCGTGCCATGACACTTATCAAGATGTTTTTCGTGGGCTCACTCAGAGCCCTCACAGCAGACGTGTCCAAGCGTCTGTCTGAGAAGGCAATCCATTTCATCTTGACACAGGTCTACGCCAGCTGACTGCAACAACAGGACGTGTCTGCTACAGCTCAGATGCATCTATTGTATACCAGATTTCGGAGTGTTACACCTCAGCTGGCGCCTCTTCTCAACGAACTTGAACGGCGGGCAGTTGCACATCCAGAGGAACTCTCCGCTCTCTTGTCCGAGTGTCATTCAGCCTACTTCGGCGCACGAAAGGTCCTTTTGGTTGGACGTTTGATGGAGGAAATACGAGGGCTAGATCCAACGCGTACCGAGCTTGTCGAGCTTGTGAGTGTCCATTCTACGCTTTCAAGCGTTATTCAGTCTTGTTCTGTAGACAAACGCGGGATGCGCCTATTTGAAACAGCTTTGTACAGACGAATTCGATCTCTTTCGGGAGTTTTTCGACAGTGGTGAAGATCAGCTCTAGTGCGTTCGTCACTTGTGTCCTGGAGGGTTTCATTGCCAATCATCATTTACAGCGCTTACCTAGAGACCTTGTGTGATTACCTCTACGATGATCTTCGGCCTCGCATCCTTCACGAGACTCGGCTCACCACTCTCTGTGAAGTCTGTACCGTCCTTCAAGCGCTGATGGTCCTAGATGTCGCCGAACTCCCTGAAGAGCCCCCTGACGAGCTTAGCGTCGACCTCGACCACCCAGCACCAAGAGGCCTCGGAAGACTCCACATCAGTCATCTGTTGCAAATGGTCCTTCAGGACGCCCAGACGAGATTGTTCTTCAAGGCACAGAGTATAATCCAGTCGGATATCAGGTACTACGTGCCAAAGCCGGAAGATTTGGCATACCCAGATATACTCGTAGGTATGTCATCCGATATTCCTTAATTTTCGTGAATCACGGCACGCTGACGAGCCTTTGCAGCTGTGAGAAAGCCTGCTTCTCAGTTTGACGTCAGGGAGAAGGAGAGCGTTAGTCGGTTGTTCCAGCTATCCTCTCTGGACAAGCAAGAGACGTGGTATCCAACTTTGCGAAAAACGGTTTGGGTGCTATCCCAACTGCACGATTTCGTCAAGGTATGGTTTAAGTACGCCTTTGAATCGCTGAAGCCCACAAGTGACACCAGCCCGCGATATTCGAAGACATTGCCCAAGAAGCCGTTGGCTTGTGTCGACAGTCACTGGTATCGTCAGGTTCCGCGATAGGCCAACGTAACGCCCCCGCGAGCACACTCGATGGCGAGCTCTTTCTTGTTCGACATCTGCTGATCCTCAAAGAAGTCACGAACAATCTGGACTTGGCCGGGAGAGAGACCCAACGGGAAATGACTCAGGGCGGAGTGACAGGTAAGACACTCTTGCTCGCATAAGCCTTGACGACGTTTGGTATAAACAGACGCTCTGGCCTCCATTCTCAACCGGACAACGGCGTTACTCCCCGACGCGCTCTTTGCATCTCTCGGCATGCCGCGCGGATACGAGAGCATGACGGACGCCAGACATGTACGTTTGCAACTTGCACCATCTGGACATCCGCGGTACCATTTTACACAGGAAATCGACCAAGACCTAAAACGCGCCTGTCAAGATCTCATCTCACTCTGCGCCAAAGGCCCATGCGGGCCACTCCAAGAATGGGTCGATCGTGTACGCGCCTTCAACGCCTCCCGCACGGTCGCCTCTCCGGTACCGCCGCCCGTGCCGGTGCCGCTGCTTACAGAACAAGATTGGGCACGCCAATCCGCAGCAGAGGATTTGCACGCCAAGTTTGTAGAATCGTGCGAACGCGATCTCAGGGCTGCTGTGACCAAGCTCCGGTTATACCTAGAGGACAACCGGACGGTGTCGGTGTTGCTCACGCACGTCAAGGAGGCAGTTGTGGATGGGTATATGGGATATCGGGAGGTTGTGTGGAACATGTATGCCGGCGCTCTGAGAGGGGCTGTGTTCTCGGAGGAGGGACTCAAGGAGAAACTGGGTGCCGTTTGTGATGAGTGAATGATGCTATGGACAGTACGCGTCTGGGGACTGGCCAAAATGATACAAATGCTAGATAGCTGCGAGGAGAGTAAATACATACGAACGATGGCCCAAAAGTCATTCTACAGCACTCCCTCACTGGTTCCCTTGTTGAAGAAGAATGCACCACTGTCCGTCAGTCGATATTGTAACGCACCCGAACGGGTAATTAAAGGATAGGAGGGCTTGCTCTCCACTGGGCCCAGGTGCAGACTCAGCTACATACAGACGCTGTGCCTTCAAAAATATCATGCGACGTGTTCTAACTTACCTCCCCGCTCACAGCACCACTGCGGCCGCTTGATAGAGGTCTGACCTCCACGTGATACGAACAAAGTTGCAAGAGATGCCGGAAAAGAGGGTCTGGCTCGGATCGATTGAGGACATGATGTCGGATCAAGAGAGTTGCAGCTTCCTAACAAGCCCAGTTGTCGAACAGTTTGACATGATGAATAACACATTACCTTTAGACACAACGCTCGTAGCGCACGACAAAATCGCGACAAGTCCAGAGTGGAGTGTCCGAGCCATGCGAGGGTTGAAATGTCCTCCAAGATGACGAGACATTTTGCGTCGTCGCCTTGCCCGCTACGCAGCTCGGTGGAAACGAGATCGAAAATCCGCCCAAGTCTCGGGCTCGTGTCCACTTGCGGCGACTCTTCGAGATGCGAATAGACGTCGATGAACTTGAACCTCTGGTTTTGCAAGACATTCAAACCCTTGTGATCCTCAGTATAGCGCAAAGTAGGTCCTGCCCTCTACGCACAGACTTGGACGCGACCGATTTTATGCGTTCAACGTCCTCTGAGACGGAGAGAAAGAGACACCGGGTGCTCTTGGTACGGACAACAAGAAACTTGTGAACGAGGAAGTCTGCAGGCGCGTGCAGCTCGTCCGTGACCAGGATGAGACCAACATGGGACGCGAGGTCTGGCGGTGGAAATGACTGCATTGTTGATCATCTTATCTTGCCAAATCGGTCTTGTAGAAGCCTTTGGACAACATGCACAAACAACGCCTCTCGTCCATGGCAGAGGAATCGTTGGAGACGTTATTTGGGTCGTGTGTACTTGAGGTCGTCGCCCCAGATACCTCGGTATCATTCCCCGAAGACATCGTTGCGGACGACTGGCTTGCGAGCATCAAACGGCCTCATGCAGAGAGAAAACAAGCCTTCTTCGGTAGGGTATATCGTCGCACCCCACCGAAACTCACAGGCGTTTAGATGAGCATCTGAGCCTGCTTTTGTTGATGCGCGTCAAGCATCCGTCTCTCAACAATCCACTCGATCCTCCGCGGGCCCTTGTGGAATTCCTCCGCCATGTACAAGTGTCGTTGGAGGCGACCTACATTTCCAAGACACCCATCAACTCTACGCTCATCCCACCTCGTACGTCGTCCACGCTCAAGAGCGGATCTTCGCTCCATCCCTCGATATTCCCTCCCACCACTCCGAACCCAATCCCCTCCACTGCTGAAAGCGACCGCAAATACATCCAATCAGAGGGAACGCTGCTCTTTTCTGGTATCTGGGGAGCGAAGAGAACGACTGAAGAGTCAAGGGAGAAGTTTTCTCTCCTGTTTTCCGAGTCCCAGACCACCTGGATTGCTGTCTACGAACTTTCCCTCGTCGTGTGTGAGTGGCGTTCTTGTGATAGATTTAGTCATGCTAAAATTTTTAGCTTACTTGCGTCTTGCCTTCCTCGATCCCTTACTTTGCTTGACCGCGTCCGTCACGCTACGCGACAAGGCGCTATCTCCTTCCCAGCCAACTCACCCGTTCATTGCGTATCTGATCAAAACTGGTCTCATTTCCCATCTGGATACCAGGGCAGCGACGGCTGGTGAGGACGAAGAAGAAGAAGCTCAGGAGACTGGGTTCGAGGAAATCAACTTGCTCGAAGGTCTTACACTGGGTGGGTCTATCCGTTAACCAAAGTGATTGTTCCCTCATGCCTCGTAGTAGGTTCATCGGACCCCGAGCCACTTCATCTTTCTTCCACGCGACTAGGGAATACCTCTCGCCAGCGACATTTTTCGCTTCCCCCATTATCCGCGCCTGTTCGAACACCACCTTCGACCTCGAAACAGGCGCCGACCCACATTCTACGACGATCGTATCGCAAAATTTTGCAGATCGTCTCTGGCTTTCGTGTCCGGATGCGTACAGTGTTCATTCCCCATGTATTACTTCCGAAAACCACCTCTGCCCCTGAAAATACTCGAGGCGCCTACGACCAGGACGATTTCGAAAATGAAAACGAAGAGCGGGAAGCAGGAAACAGTGAACGGACCGTGGTACTTTGCATCGAGGTGGATAACTCTGGAGAATCGGGTCCAACGGTGGGTTTTGCGCTCGAACGCTTAGACGTGAGGATCGGTGGAGAAGGCGCCACCACAAGATTGATCGGTTGGGGAGAGGGTGCTTTTGACTTGGATGTCGAAAGCCGCCTCTTTCCTCTTCGGATAGGCTCCATGGAACAGTTCAACCTCCTCTACGTCGTGTCCTTTTGGAACACCCCAAATGATCAAGAAAACGTTTTGTTGGCGGGCCAAAATATCTATGGCGGTGGTGAACTACAGAGAGCGGTGACGATCACTGTCTATGGCAGGCCGTATCTTACTAGCGAAAGCAGAGATGAAAGCGACATCCTATCCTATCCCACCCAATCCTTCTCATCCCGGTGGAACTGCGTCCTCGATTTGTCATCTCGGTCTCATGAGGAACTCGGAGGTGAAACTTTTGTTACAGGACGCAGCGCTCTCCCGGAACCCCCATCGCCATTTCCTGGCCGTGGTGCTTTATCATCCTTTACCACGTCCTCTACACCTTCAAAGCCCGCTCCTCAAGCTATCGCTGGGAAACGGCACACGCTCCCCGGTAGTATCACTGCTATGCGAGCCATCAATCCCTCTGCGAACCTCCGTCTCTCTCTCCCGCATCGCGATCAACCTGAAGGGCCTGTCACACCATCCAGTTACACTCCTCCTTCTGTTGCCCTTCAGACATTCAATCGGCCTGCCCCGACCACGTTCGGAACATCGCCAAGCAAAGGAGGTGGACCTGGTGCCAACGCCCCGCGGTTGGAGGCATCCGTCACCACGCCTACACCTACATTCCCTGCATTCCCGCCCAGCACGGCAGGGAACACGCCGCACGTCCAAGCGTTAGGGGCTCAGCAAGGCTATTCGGGGCCGAGCATCGAGATTAAGCGGGAGCGCGGGACGGCGATGTCTTCCGCCGTGCCTCAGACGCCGCTTTCCATGCTCAACACTCAGCTTGGACACGGACCGGAGCCGCTTCCGGGGCCATCGGGAGAGCCCATCGTCGTCTCCGTTGGGCTCTTACCTGCAGAATCTGGCGACAAGGATCGGTTAGGACAGCGGAAGCTGTTTCCGTCGGATCAGTTCACGTTGGATATTTTCGTGTATAACCAGAGCTCTTGGACGAGACGATTCGAGGTTAGTTATCCAAAGGTGGATAAACGGCAGCGGAGCAAGGCTATATCGGGGTCGAGAGGAAAAGGCCTAGAGGATCTCAAGGCATCCATCGCACCTCCTGGCATCTTGTCCTTGCAGAACCGGGTGAGGGTTGGGTGAGTCGAAACACAGTTTTCCGTTCATGCGTGCCACTGATGATTGAGTACAAGCCCGCTCAAGCCGTCTGCTTGTCAATCCGTCCGTATGGACTTCCTTGCAATTTCTCCTGGAGTACACTCAATCGATATCCTCACACTGACGGATGTGGAAACCGGTTATGCGGTCCACTTGCGGTGAGTATATGACTGCTCTCGCATTCACAACTGACTCGGAATCAGATCTGTTATGGACATCGTCGTTCATGAACGTATAGTAGACAAAGAAGACAAGGTTCCATAGCTAGTACTCTACGCACCTAGGGGCATGTACTACGGATTCTGCTCGACATTAATCAGAATACGAGTAGCAAAAAAAAACAAATATGAATGTACAAGAAAAACCAAGTGTGGAATCTGGCGAGGACAGAGCACCTAGTGGTACATGGTAAAACACCTGTGCGTCCTTACGCGGGGATGTAGACAGATACGGATCCATACAACGTAGGTGCAAGAACATTTATAACCACTGGGTCTTGTCCCAGCCGGGGTCTTGCAAAAACGCAGAAAGTACCTTGCTACCAGTCTGGGGAAAGATAATGAGAGGCACGCAGCACCGAGCGGAAAGAGAGCGCGAACCTGGAGAAGAGGGTGGCCCGCAACGATGCTCAGGAACCGTTCGAGCCCTTCCCTACGGGTTTCAATCACCTCATCCGAAAATCGATTCGTGAAGACCTTTCCAGGGAGAGGTGGAATGTTGACCCGAGTAGACTCCCGTTCGAGGATGTCACGAAAGGCCTCAAAGTCAGAGTATCGGCGTCTCACGAGGGAGTGGCGCAACTTGAAAGCAGGTATGTTGGTCTAGACGGTCCGCGCGCGCTTAGACTATCAATGAAGCAAGGCGTCAACCGAAAACATACTTTGCATACGACTTCATAGTCGGTAAACATCTTCCGACCGAATCCTGGGCAGATACAAAAGTAAATATCGAGCGAAAGGAGAGAAATTTTTGACTTGCCGTGCGTTTGGGGATTTCGAACCTCAATTTCCAGAAAACTTTCTGGAACGCTATACATCTCTTCGATCTGCAAAACGCTTGCACGGGTTCATTCAGGGGGGACAAAGAAAGGGTCGAGCGGTACACACGGTCTGCTCACGCGCCCCAAGACGGGGCTCATCGAACGCGGTGCTTCGAGCAAAGGGAGACACAGCGGCCATGGCTGTCGTGAATAAAGAACGAAGATACCGCTCGCAGCAACACAGCAATCGCTGAATGTCACGGGGTCACAAATAACGTTACAGTCACGCTTGACTCTAAGAACTACTCTAATGTTCACCAAAGATAAGCTTGAGATTCGCCAGACTCTCAGGATCCGCTTTCCCCGCGGTTGTTCCTCGAAACGCTTCCTTAACGATCGCAGTCTTGCGCCGTTGGATCTCTATGATATTTTCCTCAATGGTATCGTGGATCTGCAAACATCATTACTAGAGCTTCCAGGTAGACAGATCGAGTGGTTCTTACGATGAAATGCTTGACGTAGACCACCTTCTCTTGGCCAATGCGGTGAACACGGTCGATTGCTGTGGGAAGGTGTTGATTTATAGAATACGCTGGGCTGGAGAATATACCTTGGTTCTCGATTGCTGCGTTCCACCAGCAATCCATCTGTAACAGGGCTTAGACTTCCCATACAAAGATCGATGAAGGATTCACCATGAATACATGATTGGCGCAGGTAAGCTGTTCGTGTGATGAGTAAAGTGTATTTGAAGAAGGTCGATCACTTACGTTTAACCCAACACCACCGGCCTTGAGGCTGACTATCAAGACTTTGGGCTTGCGCTCATTTTGCTTGAATTCAGCTATGGCGGCGCTACGTTTTTTCATGTCCATGGATCCGTCAAAACGGTACCAAGTGAAGTGTTCGCGGTCGAGAGCTGATGATATGAGTGAGAGGAACGAAGTAAACTGCGAGAAAATGATAGCTCGGAAGAATGGATCCTGGTCTCGCAGTTGACCTGTTTGACAGCTCAATCATCACCTGCAGTCAAATAAACAGAGCACAGCGCACGAAGGTTTCGAATCAAAGCGTCAAGTTTTGTGGAGGACCGGAAGTCATTGCGACGTAGTTCGACCACGGGTACCGCCGTTTGCTCTGCATCTCCGCCTCCCTCGGAAAGAAGAGCTGCGGGCTTCCCGTCACCCTCAGTGTTAGGTCTTAAAATTTCTATTAGCTCTGTTTCTTCGACCGGACCTCGCGAACAGGAAGGACAGCATCCCTTTTCATTTCGTTCGGCGCAGGCTGCTAAATAAGATATGACGCAGTCCTTACAACTATGAATAATGTCAGTTGTAGGTGATGCACAAAAAACTCTACTTGCCATCGATGCAAACATTGGGGGATAATAACTGCAGTCTCCATTACATCAAGGCAGATAGGGCATTCATCTGTCTCTAATTTTGCCAGGTTGGACAGCACATCTGTCGCAAAGGACATGTTTGGACCGCCAGAAGTTTGCCGCTCGACGACATCATGCATCAAAGTATCAACTTCAACGCATTTCGAGTTCGGTGGTGGCTCGCTCGCCCGATTTTCGGTGTCTATGACAAGATCAGGGTGAAGCACAGCACGTCGCAAGCTGGGTCCTAGCTTGTCAGCCGTGTGGATGCAAAGAGGACAAGCACAAACCGCATCAGCATGGCGAGAATGTGGGTATAATTCTTGCCAACTAATCCCTTGGCGTTAAGCTGATCGAAGTTTCGTTTAGCAGCATCGTAGATAGAGTCATAAATTTTCCGCTCAGCAACAGAAAGACGAAGTGTTTCGATTACGTCTTCCTTTGGGGGAAGCTCTACAATTCGCTTCCCATTGCTGTCTAGCATATTCTTCTCTCTGCGGAGCAGAATGCTTTCCAAGATTACTTGGACGATCTCGATCGCCTTAGATTCTCGAGCGAGGAATGGTAAAGTGATAAACCTGAGAGCAGCCTTCAATCACGGGCAAGAGCCATCAAAATGCGTGCATACGAGCGGAAAAAGGGATAAGAGGACCAAGGATTGTAATCGAGAAACTTCCTGCACTAGAAGTGAGCATGAAAGACCGACAAGACGAGAATTCTCTCACAAAAGGGAGTGAAGATCCTCGAGTTTGTTTACAATTGGCGTTCCCGTGACTGCCCACCTTCGCCTCGCCCGAAGCGCATAGACAGCACGGGCAGTTTTACTTGTTCTTGACTTGCAATGGTGTGCTTCGTCCAAAATGACCCTCATCCATTCAACTGTCATGGCGAATAAACAGTCAAGTATAACATAGAAGATTGTGTATTACCTTGGTAAACCGATGATTGGCCGCTTGGTTTCTCCAATTTAGAATGCTCAGAAGCCAGGACACCATAGGAAGTGATGACGATAGGTATACACGTGTCTCCGTCTTCTTCGGCTTCTAAGGCGTCCAACTCCAACCTATTCTGCCCGTGCCAGACGACAACTCGCACACTACCAGGAACGCTGGAACGTTCCAGTTCATCAGCCCACTGAGAAAGAAGAGACGTCGGCGCGACAACTAGGGTCGCCAAAGGACCTCTCGTCGGTCGCTTTGATTGATTGCGTGGGGCGGCTCGAAACGCAGAATCTAATCTTGTTTGACGGCTACGGGCAGGTTCCCTTCCGTCCAGATCGAGTGGCTCCGGTCCCTTGTTCGTATGAATCAAGGCCGAGAGCATGATCGTCTTGCCCATTCCCACTGTAAAGAATGTCACACACAGTCCGCAAGATTTTGGTCGACGCTTACTTTCTATTAAGACATAGTAAACTCAAACATCAGTCTTTGCAAAGAAAGGGCAAAAACGCTTACCGTCTCTGTGATAATCGGTGAGTACAATCCAGGGCGCAATGTTTAAAGACTCACGCAAGAATTCCACCTTTGAGTTTGTGCTCGGCCTTAGGGAAATCCAAGGTAAGTTCACCAGAGAAAGGGTTGAAATAAAACAGCTTGTCATCCTCAGTTAGGTCAATCAATCCATTACACGGTTCTGAAGGAAAGAGATATCTAACGATGGACATGTTATACAGCCTCAGAAGTCAGTATATGACGTACTCGCTCCATAGAGGATGCATGGATGATGTTTCCCTTGCGGTAGCTTCGCCAGACTCCATGGAATTCATCCACCTGCTCCGCGGTAAGCGAATGATTGCCCGAGCGGAAATTCACTAACGTCAAAGCTTGCTTTTGATATCCTCTTAAGGTGAGGGTAAACGTCTGTGGGGGATCCATCTCCGCCATGGTCTGGTCGTGTCGTTGTGCCCTACAGACAAGTATCAAATGAGACAGTGTGGTGCATAAAACTATGTTGCAGTCACCTTCGGTAGATTAGATCCAGCTGATTATCAGACAACTCTTCGCCTTCTTCAACCTCAATTACCTCTCCGTCTCCTATGACTTCAGTCTTTCTTTTCTTTGGCACAGACACTTTCTCGGCAGACTTTCCGTTTTCACATTTATCGCCATCAGAAACTTGACTACTACTGAGTGCTCGCGCAACAATGCGCGGTCGAAGATTGACTGCATCGAATAAAGCTAGGAGTGCAGTTTTCCGTGTACGGAGGAGCTGTTCCTCTTCAGTCTCTTTTCCTTGCCCGAACATCGCCTCCGAGCGCGTGAAGGAATCCGATGGATTAATAGGTTTGAATGCCGAGGAAGAAACATATACAGAGAGAGAAATGATCATGTCTGCGCCTGAATGGAGAACAGGCGGACAATCAACCATCGTACTGCCCTTGAAATCGATCAGACCTTTGTGAATGCATGAGTGTGAAAACGGAAATCGATTGAAAGGAAATATTACGCAAGTCCAATAACTTTGACACCCATCTGGAGATATCTTGCGGTAGTCGGCCAAACTCTTTCGAACGGATCATGAGTACGAGGCGCTACCATTCCACACTCACATGCTCACCAAACCCCCTTTTGTTTGTAATTCGAATGATCGTATCTGTCTTCCATTTCGCATTTCTGACCGGCTTGGATTTTAGCATCGCTTTGAGGGTCATTTGTTTCTTCTTTCCCTTGACTGAGGGCATAGCGCTAGTATCCTCTATACTGTCCCTCTCAATCACGATCTCTTCACCAGGTTTAATGTAACCTGTCCCCTTGACCGTACTCCAGGCGTTCGGGACGAGGAAAGTACCCAAGTAGGTGTCGACTAATTTGGTAGAAGGTTTCGGCAGTGAAGACGGTGAAAGACGTATTCTCTTGGCTGGAGGCGGGGACGACCGAAGATTGGTCTCAGGGAGCGGAGAGGAGTCCCTCGAAACTACAGAGGACACACTGCTGACGCTCGACGCGCGTGGAACCTCTTCGATGGATGGTAAGTCAACCTCGCTTTCGGAGTCGTACGTCGCATTTACGGCGAGGGGAATCGTTCCAATGGTGGAGTTTCGTTCAAAAATTGGAACAGTCTCGTCGTCGCTGTCAGGATAGAAGAGTCGCTTTTCGCGTACTTTTGGAGATGGAGTCAAAGCCCGTCCGTGTTCTGGAAGGCCAGTGGTAAGAATATTTTCTGCGGGTACGCTGGAGACACCCAAAGAATCGTCGGGATCCGTGAAGAACAGCGCATTGTTGGTCATGGAGGAGATGGAAGTCACTATCGCGTGACAGGTCGCGTTTGCCGCGTAGCGTGACCAGGTCACAACTAATCTGCATGTCGTTTTGTCTTGCCCATGTGTTCCGAGTCCCCCTCGGGCAGAAGATCTGCGTTAGATTTGTTCACAGTCCCCAAGGTCTTCCACAGCCATTTCCTGCAGTTGCCGTCCTAACTCCCGAGCACGAGAAAGAGGCACGCGCTTGGCTGACGAGCTTCCGTGCTGCAGGGATCGTCCCAAAACACTTGGTCGAACTTTCTTTTTGCCGTAGCTCTGGTCCTGGTGGTCAAGTTGAGTTTTCGATCGTACCATGTACTTCGGACCAATATCCTGTTTAGAACGTGAACAAATTGTCCACCAAAGTAACCGCTCGGTGTCGTGCCGATGCTCCATGGATACCACTCTGGGCTCGAGCAAGCCTGGTACAATGTGTGCGTCATGCTCATTGCAGTTTAATGACATCCTTACCAATGGCCTTGTCAGCCTTACTATGTGAAATCGACGCATTCTTTGCTGATGACATCCAGTGCCTCCCGCTCTCAGGCTTCTAATGTCGATGACGCTCTCGCAAAGGCTAGTCTTGGTTTCAAATACAAATTTCGTTCCAATTTTTAAATGCAACTTTCAGCTTCATGCCTTGATAACACAGACGGCAGCGAATTTGATTACAAAATCTCCAACCCAAGAGCAACAGAAACGCGTGGCTAACTTCCGAAAGGTTGACAATGCGCGGCGGAGGATGCAGAAAGATAAGCACAGCGCCGCGAAAAGGAGCAGGTCTAGCAAAGATTGGGGCTGACACCGCGTCAGGGTGCCGTCGAGCGATGGTCGAGTGTGTCCGAAGAACATCTACCTCGACCAAGTTGTTTTATCATGGTGAAGGACTTTTGGACACACTAGAGAGGACTACAGTTAGTAAGTACCACAATTTGAACACCTCCCTCTCTCAGACTTTAAATCGAGAATGACTTCTTCTACTCACAAAATTTGAGGACAAATATCGATGGTGCAAACGCCAGCACTGTAGTCGGACAGTGCTGGCGATACCTGCTTAAACCTCGTCCACGGAGATCACATATATACTATTCCTGCGCATTCCTGGAGACAAGAATATGTAAGACTACATGTTCTATAGCCCCAAAAACTCTGCTTGGAGCAACCGTAGCTTCTACAACATCTCGATTTCACTTCTGAAGACGTGCGACGTACTATTCGAATAGCCTTGGGAACAAAACCATCTGCAATAATCACCGAAAACCACAAGTGGACTACTGGTAAAAGCATGAGATTCCCGGAGAACAAGTGAGACGAGGCAGCTCACTATCAGTTTACCCATGCTCTTGCGCTCTGGAACAGCTTGAACCACGGACCAACGCCTTTCCAGGTATTTGAGAATGCAGGTGGATACCAGCTATTGCTCTCCAGAGTGGTTGCCCGCTCGGGATGGGGCATCAGTGCAAGCACCCTTCCGTCCGGTGTCTGCACTCCAGCGATACCATCAATGCTCCCATTGGGGTTCAAGGGGTACACTTCGGTTGGTCCCACCGAATCCACATACTGAATAGCAACAAGGCCAGCGGCCCGCAACGCACGCAGCTGAGGGTCTTTCGCGAATGATACCCGACCCTCCCCATGCGCGACGGGGACGGGGAGCTTGGAGCCAGCCATGTCACGGAGGAACACGGAGCGCCGTGCAGCATCGCTTTCCGAGATCTGGACCACGCAGACCCGCGCTTCGAATCGCTCGCTGACGTTCTGCTTGAAATCGGGCCAATTCTCCGCGCCGGGTATAAGCTCTCGAAGATGGCTCAGGAACTGGCATCCATTGCACACACCAAGTGTGAAGGTGCCGTCGTCCTCGAAGAAACGTTTGAACTCTCCCCTTGCGAGCTCATTAAGACGAACCGAGTGCGCCCAGCCTCTTCCGGCACCTAGGACGTCGCCATAAGAGAATCCGCCACAAGCAGCAAGCCCACGGAAGTCGGTCAGAGAGATATTTCCAGTGAGGAGATCGGTCATATGCACGTCAACAGCATCAAAACCGGCTTCAGAAAATGCCCAAGCCATTTCGACGTGACCGTTGACACCTTGCTCTCGCAGGATGGCGACCTTGGGGCGGTACGTCGGATTACGGATAGGGGAGGGGTTGTTCGCAAAGGTGAGCTCATAGTATATGCCTTTGTAATTTGAACTGCTGATGAGGTCAAATTCCTGTTTCGCTGCACCAGGATTATCGCGGAGGCTCTGCATCCTGAATGATGTCTCCGACCAAGCTTTCTGAAGACGTTCGCGAGTTCGCGAGAACAATATACTTGCATTCTTGCGGATCACAAAGGCCTGGTTTGTTGAATCTTCGTTTACGACGCCGATCTCGAAGATCGAAGTAATGGGAAAATGAGCGCTGGCGAATGCAGACTTTAACTCTTCAACTTCGTTCTTGCGCACCTGGAAGACAGCTCCGAGCTCCTCGTTGAACAGCGTCGGAATAGCGTCTCCGGGACCCAATGGGTCAAGGGTAATATCCGCGCCAACCCGGCCCGCGAAGGTCATCTCGACAAGGGTAGTAAACAAACCACCGTCAGAACGATCATGGTACGCAAGAACGCAACCTGATTTTCTGGCGACCTGGCAGCCACTGAAAAACGCTATGAGCAGGTCAGGATCAACGAGGTCAGGTGCCTCCGATCCAAGCTCCTTGAACACTTGTGTCAGTGCTGATCCCCCCATGCGCTTCTTCCCCTGTGCAAGGTCGAAAAATACAAGGGCAGTTGGTTCTCCGACATCCGTGCGGAGCTGTGGGGTCCAGGTTGCGGAAATATCGTTCACGGGTGCAAATGCGGTCACGATAAGCGACAGAGGTGCACTAACTTCGCGTTGTTCGTCCCCCTGTTTCCATTTCATAGACATAGACATCGAGTCTTTCCCGACGGGCACTCCAACTCCGAGTGCAGGGCAGAGCTCCAAACCCACAGCGGTAACAGCTTCGTATAACCCCGCACCTTCTCCCTGCTTCGACGCAGCGCACATCCAGTTAGCGCTGAGCTTGATGAGAGAGATGTCCGCAATAGATGCTGCGACGATGTTGGTCAAAGACTCAGCGATCGCCATTCGAGCTGAAGCGGCAGGGCTGATGAGAGCAATAGGAGTTCTCTCCCCCATGGCCATGGCTTCTCCGGCGAGAATATCAAATCCAAAGGAAGAGCGGGTGACGGCAACGTCGGCGACAGGGACTTGCCAAGGGCCCACCATCTGATCGCGTGTCACTAGACCAGTGATGGACCTATCTCCGATCGTGATTAGGAATGACTTTGAGCTGACGGATGGAAGATGTAGGACGCGGTCAACTGCAGCTGAGATGGGATCGATGACACCAGGGAGATATGTGGACAGAGAAGTGTCAAAGTCATTGAATACAACTCTTCGCCTGTTGTCTTTCCGAGACATGCGGGGCGGCTTGCCAAAAAGGGTGGACATTTTGAGATTGATGACATCCTGCTGAAAGAGACGATCTGTGACAATCAACACTTCCTCCTCCGTAGTATGCCCAACAACGGAGAACGGGCACCGTTCCCGTTTCGCAATCGCCTCGAAATCACTGGCTTTCTCCACAGAGACGGCAAGTACGTATCGTTCTTGGCTCTCATTGCACCATATCTCCATCGGCGACATGGAAGTATCCGCAACAAGAACATCCCGTATCTCAAACGCCGCTCCTAACCCGGAATCGTGCACCAACTCGGGTAAGGCATTTGAGAGCCCACCGGCCCCGACATCGTGAATGCTTTGAATCGGATTTCCATCTCCAAGTCCTATGCACGCGTCAATAACCTGTTGGCACCGCCTCTGCATCTCTGCATTGTCCCGCTGCACAGAAGCGAAATCAAGCTCTGCAGAGCCAGCACCGGAGACCTGGCTAGACGCTGCTCCACCTCCTAGGCCGATTAGCATTCCAGGACCACCCAACACAATTATTTTTGCGCCAGGTTCAATGGCTGACTTCTTCGCGAAACCAGGAAGCACGTTTCCATAACCCCCAGCGATCATGATGGGCTTGTGGTACCCCCTGATCTCCTTTGTTCCATCCTGCGAGACAGGCACGGCCTCTGAGAACGTTCGGAAATAACCAGCGAGGGCGGGGCGTCCGAACTCGTTGTTGAATGCACTCGCTCCGAGTGGACCATCGATCATGATTTCTAGGGGCGATGCGACATGAGAGGGCCGACCAAAGTCAGATTCCCATGGCTGTTCATATCCTGGGATAAGGAGGTTAGACACGGTGAAGCCGGCCAAGCCAGCTTTGGGCTTTGATCCTCGACCAACAGCGCCCTCATCACGGATTTCTCCGCCAGAACCCGTTGCTGCTCCCGGGTATGGAGAAACGGCTGTAGGATGGTTGTGGGTCTCGACTTTGACGAGAATATGATGGGGCTCGAATTTTTGCGAGGTATATACCCGTTTGTCTTTGGTTCCCTGGGTCCAGAGTCCAAAGATAGGTATAATGGAACCTCCCAAAACAGCGGCGTTATCGGAGTAGGCAGAGATAGCTTTGTTGGTGCATTTTCCTTCGGTGTTCTTGATCATCTGGAAGAGTGACTTATCGCGAGGAATATCGCCAATGGTCCAGGAAGCGTTGAAAATCTTGTGCCTGCAGTGTTCCGAATTAACCTGCGCAAACATGAAGAGCTCCGCATCTGTGGGGCTGCGGTTGATTGGAGAGGCCCCAGAGACGAAAGCATCAATCAAATAATCGATTTCATCGGACGCAAGAGCAAGGCCCAACGTCTTGTTCGCGGCAGAGAGACGTTCCCTCGCGGCGGCGATGTCTACTTCTCCCCCGAGTTGGCTTGTCAGCTCGACAGTCCGCAAAGGGCTAGGATTCTGTTGTTTAAAGATTAGATCCTCATGAGGCAGAGAGAGATGAATGGTTTGCGTCATGCGGTCATGGACCAGATGTGAAATCCGGGAAATCATCGTGCTGTCCAGCGAACCACTCCGATCTAATTGAAAAGTATATGCGATGCCTCGTTCGACCCTCTCGACATGCTCTCCTAGATTGCAGATGACTGCGATGTCGGTCGCTTTGCTGCTCCAGGGAGATATAGAACCTGCTCTCGGGATGACATAGGCGACGCTCCGATCGCTTTGGAGGATGTTGGCTGTATCGGACAACTGAACGTTGTCACCATAGTCGAGCAGGGCAAGGAGCGATTGGCTTTTACGAAGCTCCTGCTCAAGCGTCTGCGTCCTGCACTTGATGAAGTGAATGAATACGGCGTCCACCGACTGGATATCGGCATTGATGGTCTGGATGTCGTGCAAAAGGGTATGACGCTTTGTTTCTGTGAGTGCAGAGTTCCCAAACAGAACGAGCATTGTTGTCTGCGAAATAGAAAGATGAAGCGTTCACTCGAGCGTTGGCCAGGATGCTCACGGAAAGTCTCGTGTGGATCGGGACAAAGATCGTATGGAACCAATTAGCCGAATTTATCTCGACGCGTGACAGACGCGTGTGTCACACTTGAACACCATCATGACCACCCCCGCAACCCCTTCGCGTCGGTCCAAGCGCTACCAGCAATTACTCAACCCAGTTCACCCCAGCGCATGGGCAGACAAGTCCACGTCCTGGTCTTCAGAGCCATTCTTTGTCAGACCCTCCATTCCGCAGGACTACGAGGCCCTTGTGGAAGACGAGGATTGGAAGCCAGCGTCCGACTTGCAAACCGCGTTCTATCGCTCTTTTACCCGCTCAAAGGCGATCTTACCGACATCTCTCAGAGGCAAGCGGTCGTCCGGGCCGGGCACTCGAGAGGAAATATTCAACGTGGGCGACACAGTGTGCGTCTCAACAGGCACTGCAAAGTATGATAGTGTCGGAGTCATTGCGTCCATGTGGGAGCTGAGGACGGACAAGTCGCAAAGTATGCAGGCTAACATGTTCATCCGGATACATTGGTTTCAACGGCCAATCGAACTTCCCCGCATACGTCCGCGAAGGGAACACACTGAGGTGAGTTGTCAACCAACTCCTTTTTGTTCAATCCCAACCATGTTAAAGAATGAAGTGTACTTCACCCTTGACACGGAGGCAATCTTGCCACCTACCAATATTATTCGCCATTGCTCAGTCACCGACCAGTCTAAAAACGAGAGCAAAGCCCAGACTGCTTCCTCGAAGCGTGCGCACTCCCTAAGCGATACACCGCAATTGTATTGTCGCTTCGCACTTGACTCCAGAAAAGGGTTCTATTATGATTTTACTTGGAGCCATCATAGAGCACGCGCGCTCTCAGAGGGAGATGAAGAACAGATCAGTGGGAGATCTTGGAATGTCCTTGTGGATTCTCCGAGACAGAAGACTACCCGAACTCAGAAACGCCCAAGATTAAGGAGGATTACAGAGACAGACGAGTTACCGTGGGAAACCGATACTGTGCACCAAGAACCTTCGGAAAAGGACGATGAGGAACTCCCTTCCACGGCCGGCGATGATCTCGACTCTGAGCACGACGCTTACAGCGAAGTGCTTGAAGACGATATCCCAAAAACTCCGTCCCGGAAACGCAAACGCGCCGTCAGCACTCCATCCAAGTCTACTCCGCGGAAGTCTCGCTTAAACAAGTCGGTTGCACCGACACCTCATTCCAAAGCTGCTATCCGGAAGAGAAATAATCGTAAAGGGGCTGTTGTCCGCGTTCCACCTCCGGACTTGACACGTGAACATTATAAGCAGCTGCAGAAGTTACCCCAAGACGCATGGTTGAGAGCTATGCATGTTTTACATGTTGCTGCGCGCCCAGACGTTCTACCATGCCGGGGAGAGGAGTACAGCCGTGTTCTGCGTACTGTAGAGGAACTTCTCGAGGAAGGTAGTGGAGGATGCGTTTGTGAGTATTTCGATGCTTGCACCGGAATTTCTTATCAAAATCTCTCAGATATTTCGGGGGTTCCTGGAACTGGCAAAACTGCGACAGTACACGCTGTTGTACGCGAGTTGAAGCGCATGGCAGAGAACGGGGTATGTCTCGACCCTTCTATGGAAAATTGTTGCTCACAACATTATGCAGGAAACCACCCCATTCACATACGTCGAAATAAACGGGCTCAGAATACCTGAACCATCGGCAGCTTATAGCCTCCTTTTGGAAACGATATCTGGACATGACGTCTCTCAAGATGGCCACCTCAAGGTCAGTTCGAGGGAGGCTCTAAAGCGACTCGGTAACCATTTCAGTGCCGGCGTTCGAGCTGGCCCTGGCGGCCATGCGTGGTTGGTAGTAAACTTCAATTGAGGCTACAATGACTAACAATCTATTTGGTTTGCCAGTGTTGTGTTGATGGATGAACTGGACCAGCTAGTCACGACAAAACAAGATGTCGTCTATAACTTTTTTAATTGGCCAACACTGGCCGGATCGAAGCTGGTCGTGATCGCAGTCGCTAATACGATGGACCTTCCAGAGAGGGTTATGAGCGGACGTGTCCGCAGCCGACTAGGTAAGGGGCAGTGAGGATGATCTCCGACCTAACTCAACTCGGTGTAAAGGTATGACCCGAATCAATTTCCTGCCTTACACAACCCCCCAACTTCAAGAAATTGTGCACGCGCGTCTTCTTGCTGCTAAAGAAAACCTCTCATCACAACACCAACGTGATGTTATTAGTGCCGATGGGGTCAAGTTCGCCTCCATGAAAGTGTCTTCCATTTCTGGTGATGCTCGTCGCGTTTTGGACATCTGTAGACGTGCCGTTGAACTTGTACATCCCAATGGATCGACTGCAGGCATGGAGGATGTCAAGGAAGTCATTAAAGTGATGCAGAATAGTCCAACGGCTGCATTTCTGAGGGAATTGAGTCTACACGAGAGAATCATGCTAGCTGCGCTAGTAAAGTGTATGAAAAGAGAAGGCGTAGAAGAAATCAAATGGGGAGAGGTGAGTATCTTGGTTGGCCCTGTTCACCATGTGACCTTTGTGACTTGCGACAGATTGAGCGTCAGCACTTGATCTATGTGGAGACACTTGGAGAAGGGGTATCCACCCGGGCACCCACGATTGGTGAACTCACCTTGGTCCTAGACTCCCTCCTCGCTTCGCGGGCAATACTCATGGAGGATGGATTTACTGCGGCACGAAAGCCTGTAGCCGAGCGGAAGGTAATACTTAATTTGGAGCAGACCGAGGTAGAGAGAGTTCTCGGGGATGTCGGTGGAACTTTTTGGAGGAGCGCGCTTGGCGCGGACGCATAGATGTTTATGCCTCACCTTCAAGCTCCTCTGGCTGTACCGCTCGAACCTGGCAGTGTTCCTTTGGTTGCCACCCCTTGGAAGACAGTGCCGCGTGGCCATCGAGCGGCAGCAATTATCGGTTATCACAAGAGACCCTTTTACTAGTGATGGATTCGTTGAGATGAGCGGCGGGCCGCTCTCAACGGACACATGGTTACTGCAACTCTCAGTATCACATTGGTTTGGGCTTATTGTGTTGTGCCACAGCATCGTGGCCGTGGTGCCAATTAGGGACGCGTGCATGTGGGGTTTGCCACTTTGTCCATGGAAGCTTTTAATGAAACACATTCTCATCGTGGCACCCGGGAGAACCCTTTTTGCGGCGTTCAGCTTGTTCACTAGTCCCTTCTTCCCTCCGAACTCGACCGTCGCCATGGGCAAGTTCACTATCTGCTCCTTTCTCCGCGAGCAGTGGACGACGATCCCAGTTCCTAACGCTGATGTCAGCGACAAGTCAATAGTCATCACCGGCGCAAATGTTGGTCTCGGCTTCGAAGCAGCCGTTCATATTGCAAATCTTAAACCGAAGCGACTCCTTCTCACTGTTCGTGATGAGGATAAGGCTAACCAAACCATCCATGGTACAAAGAACTGTTCGTTGACGCGGGTGATCACCTACCCTTCACTACAGATCTTGAACAGCGGTCCACGGTTAAAGACGTCGAAGCGTGGCCGCTAGAGCTAGGCTCTTTCGAATCTGTTCGCAAATTTGTTGACAGGGTAGAGGTGGAGTGCCTTTCCGTGAATGCTTTTATTGCAAACGCAGCCATATCCACGAAGACCTACACGAAGACGCAAGATGGATGGGAGACCACGTGGGTTTCAAATCTCCATGTCGGGTAGTTCGCGTGCTGACCTTTTCCATTCGCTTATCAGGCTCCAAGTGAACTATCTATCGACGGCTCTACTTAGCATTTTAATGCTTCCTCATCTCATGAAATCAACGACACCAGCGGATGCTCCGAGACTCGTTATCGTTTCGAGCGAAGGCCATTTCCTGGCAGGTAAACTCAAAGGCGCCACCGGATGGCACAGCATTCTTGCGCGGCTGAACGACGAGGATCATTGCACGGCTTCGTGAGCACCCAGTCGCACACCCACAACCCGGCCCACCTTGACCCGCTCGCTAGCGTCATGAAAAAGCGCTACCAAGTCTCAAAGTGTGAGTGAAACTTCTCAGTGACAACCTTGTTCAAAAACAAATTATTTCACTGAATGACAAAGTGCTGGAAGTCATGTTCGTCCGTGAGCTCGCTTCTCGGTTGCCTAACCCCACGCCTATTGCCGTGTCGGCGATCAACCCGGGGTTCTGCCATTCCCGCCTCACACGCTCGATCGAAAGCAATCCTATTATTAGAGTTGCCGTGCATGTGGCCAAGGCGTTGTTTGCACGCACTGCCAATGTAGGCAGCCGCACGCTTGTGCATGCCGCTATAGAACCTGGCGAGAGAGGAAGGCACGGGCGATACGTGTCGTGTTGCAAGGTTGCCGAGGAGAGTGACTACGTTTTGAGTGAAGAGGGAAAACAGATTTCGAGACGTTTGTGGGTGAGTGGACCCCCGTTCAGTTACGCAAGATGAGTCTGGCTGATGAAGCGGGGAAATTGCATGTGTCCAAAGACAGAGACAATTGAGATTCTGGCGAGGATCGATCCGAGGGTAAATCGGGTCATCTCAGAACATTTGCTGGCTCGTTGAGTTTGTAGTGACTGCGACACAACCAGTGTTTGGAGACTTTTGATACCGGCAATGCTAGTGCTTCGCGAACGAGTTCGGGAACGCCTTGCATGATCGCTGTTTGACCGCAGGCTACGTAAAACAAGGGTGATGATATCCACTACTTATTTAAAGATACATTGGTGGCAATTGTGATGGTGTATGTATGCGAACGTATGTAAGAATAGAACATTCAGTGAACATGCCAATTAGTAGCGTCAGCAATAGGGTAACCGTCAATGTTAGTGAGACCGTAGTGCACACCAAAAATCATACAAGGATCACAAGGCAAAAGTGGCAAATGGATTCGAAATCCCCTTTGACGAGTTCTCCAAACGAGCATCCTCGTCAAAAGGCGTAGCGAACGGATCGACCGATTCACCTGGAGATTGCACATGCATATTCGTGAGAAGTCGTGACGTTGACCTGGTAGATTCATGCCGGCTGACAGGACCCGTCAATGGGGGCGTGATGGCAGCCAGAGGCTTGTCTCTTCCGTGCGAGAAGGGGGTAGCGTGATGAGGAACAACTCTGGAGTGGACCCCATAAACAGGCATCTGAGATGCCGGGCGTTCCTCAAAGGCGTTGTGCAACGGCATCGCTAAAGGTCCGTGATCGGGAGGAGTCGAACCAATATCCTTAGGAACATTGGGCCTATTCCGCGGAAGGTCCGGAGGGGGCGGAGGAATGGTGAGAGGTACAGCTTTCTTGGGAGGAATATTTTTCACCTGGCAAAGAAGCGTGGGAGGAACCGACTGCCGGCCTTCGCGCACAGGGGAGGGGGTTCTATCAATTTTCGGGAGGTCTTTCGGGGCGGCCCCTGAAGCTTGTTTGACCGAAATTGTAAGTTGTGGGCGGGGAGTACAAGAATCTGGCGCGGACCGCCCGTTGACCACAAACTCCGGCACGGGTTGAACATTCTCCTTCTTGGAGAACCATCCCGCCACCGGCTTGAACCAAGCAAACTTCGACCTATCATCCGAACAAACCCCTTCATCTCCGTCACTGTACTTGCCAAGATTCATTAACTTCGTTGGGTGGTGATTGACGTGGTAAACTCCGGCTTTCTCGGGGTCATGCCTATTATTCACACCCTGGCGGAAGAAGCTATCCCAACTCTTCTCAAAGGTAGGCTCCAGCGACATGAGAGGATGACTGGGTGAGGTTTGGGACTGGTTTGGACGGCGGAAAAGGCTGATGCTGAAGGGCGAACGATCAGGCTCCGGAAGTGGCGTAAACGAGCGTAACGGAGGATCAAGTATATTCGGATCCTTCTTGGTGTCCCTCCCATGAGATGCGGCTGCCCCGTCTCCGAACGGTGGGACAAATCCTTCGAGGCCGTCTCGTTGCTCTTTCCGCCATCTCCGTTTCCGATACGCATCCACCCAGTGCTTGACACACGAATGCCAGAACAAAATGGCGAGACCCATTAAGACAACCACTCCCCATAAGCCCATGAAGATGCTAAACATCAATCGTTCCTTCTTCAGCGAGTTGACGTAGGTTGCTACCAACCTGCCCACAAGACCTTGAGAGTTGTCCGAAGTGCCGCCAATAGCAGCAGTGGCAATAGGCTGGGTGATTTCATTGACGCTAGTAGGCGAGAGGACAAGGATGGTCTCATTGACTTGCGGAAGATCGACGTTCAAGTTTTGGTTCAAAAAAGTAAGCGCCTCTTCGATAGCGTCCACTTTGGAACCAATCAAACACTTGATAAAATCCTGCGCCGGCGTTTCGAGGATCGTTCCGTTGAAAACAGTACCCACTAGATTCTGGATGTCCGTGTAGAAATTGTTGAGCGTAGTATTTAGTGTGGTGGTGGTGCCGTTCACCCAGCCAAAAAGGCCGCCGTTGATCGTGTATTGAACAGCCCCGACCTTAGAGTTGATCCCATTGGCATACGCTGCGGACTGGTTGTACATGCTGTTATTCATCTGTGTCGCAATTGTATTTGACAGGTCTTGCACGCTTGCGGCAGCTTGAGCATTATACCGAGCTTCGAGAGGGCCGATCGCGATGAGCTGAAGTTGAACGGAGAGCAATCCAAAAAAGCCGATGAGAAAACAGGCAAGCGCAGGAGGATGGAAAATATAGTGCAGGAACCACCGAAGATGGATGTGTTGAGAGGGAGTGAACCGCAGCCGGGCAGCCAGCGTATACGCGATACGAGTAAGTAGCGGATGTTGCGCGTCACATTGAAGCATGAGGAGATTATGATTGGTGAGCGTCACAGAAGGAGTACCATTGGAAGAAGTAATGTGACAAGTCGTCGGATCGTTCATCCAGGCCTCTCGAGTAAACCGCAGATGGCGCATGAGACAACCCCACTTGTACCACTCGAGGACACAATGGCCAGCAAGCAGTAGTACGAGAATTATGATCAAAATCACTGTGGCAATTTTCGTGACTTGGAGAAGATCGTTGCTGAGATTGTCAATGGAGGAGGTATCGAGGCTGCCGCAGAAAGAAACCGCGTTTTCCTCCGGGATGGGAAGCAGCGTCGGATCAAAGGTGAGGTTGAAAAATGTATTGTTGATATCGGCCTTGACAGCCTCGAAAGGCATATCTACCCTAAAATACATAAGAAACGATTCGCTGATAATAAACGGAAGGAACCTACAGGTCCTGAATAGTATCCTTGATGGACGATACGGTAGGTAGTGAGCTGTTGAGTTTAGTCAAAGCAGTCTCAAAATCCGTCGGGATGGTGATGCCGGAAAGTGCATCAAGACTGGAGATATTGAATTGCGGCGCTTGGATTTTGCCAAAGGGGTTGACCGAGTTTATGGAATTCACGGCACTCTGAATAGCAGAGTTAAGAGAGGTGGCATCATTCTTGAGACCAGATACAATATCATTCAAGGTGCTTTGTAAAAAGGAAGTGATCTAAGGACGGTGTAAGACTTCGAGGCGGTGGCAGGGAAGAGACGTACTTCTTGGACTGCACTAATTAAAAGATCCAGACCACCAACTACAACGAGCTCGAGGAAGCATAAGAATGTCGAACGGTAGATATCGATGAGGAAATTGATGATTGCTTCCATGCATGTCAATGCTAAGATGAGAGCTTCACGAGCGCCATTCATGGTCCCATTGACAGCATCCGCAAACTGCTTATTGGTTGCAATAGCCAAGTAACGCGGCATACTGGCAGAGGCAGTTGCAGCTCGTTCGGCAGCGAGACAAGCCGTGAGGAGATCATCCTTAGCATTCGCCACTGATGATTGTGCCTCCTCTGAAGAAATTTGCAGCCGGAAGATGACAAACAACAAGGAAATAATGGGATAAGCCAGCCATGTGAGAGAAAGAATGTGAGGAAGTTGGAGGTAAGGTTTGAGCGACGTGGAGGGGATCCGTAAGTCTGTGTTAGTGTCGTAGCGTGGAGGTGAAGTCGGCGGAAACATTAGGGAGTCGGCCTGCGACATCAAAAGAAAGAAAGAAAGAGCGTAGACGGAAACCCGTGAAAGCAAGCAGAGGTCCACTTAAGAGGTGGAAAGACCATCCTTGTCTTTGTATTCTTCAATCCCCGTCTTCGTTTGTGTCTTCATTGTTCTTTACGACAATAACACATTCCATTTTGGGATGGATTATGTCACACTAACCCCGTACTCACATCACGTGCCTTCCACCTATACGGCCTTCCCAACGCGAAAAATATGGTCTAAGGAGTGGTGGAGATGCCAATGGACCCCGAGATATTATCCGCTGATGGTTAGTTCCTGGACTATTATCGCTTCAAGATTAGCTAAGAGCCCGACCCTTGCTGTGCTGGTATGTAATTTTCCTCTGCATCGAGCGCTAATGTTGCATCGCAACAACGAACTTGTGCAATGTTTGCTGCATTTTGCGGTATATCTCTTGTGCTACTCATTCCTGCACTATACATCACTGGGCGCATAGGGACTAGGTACCGGAACAATGTTCTTCCTCCGGGACCCAAGCGCTTTCCCCTAGTAGGAGTTGCTTTGAGTATTGATCCTTCCAAACCATGGTACACTTACTTTCAATGGCGTAAAACATTTGGTGTGTTTGTGTCAAGCCCCATCTTGCTAGCCTAACATAGCTCAGGTGACCTTATCTATTCACCGGTCTTCAACATGGACATACTTGTTGTAAACTCTGCAAAGGTTGCTGGTGACCTGGTCGAGCGCCGGTCAAACATTTACTCGGATCGACCAAAATTCCCAACAGCAGAACCGTAGATCGTTTCCGTTGCTTTTGTTTGTTTGTTTTTTCAATGAGATTCCAGGTACGGGATCGCCGATGGCACCCTCCTCATGCCCTATGGAGACACCTGGCGTCTTCATCGGCGCATTTACCACCAAGCCATGAACTCCGATGCTGCTGTGAGCTATCAGCCGATGCAGTGCGCAAAGGCGCGCCAGTTGATCGTCAACCTTGCCGACGATCCACAACGATTCACTGTGCATTTCCATACGTTCGTCCTTATTACCACCTATGAGTTCATGACTGAGATGTCATCCAAATTAGTTATTCGACATCAATCATCATGTCGATTGTGTACGGGTACAATACGGAACCAACAAATGACCCTTATGTCGAGTATGCCGAGCAGGGTACGAAAGCGATCGCGAAGGCGGTCGACCCAAAGAGAGCTGCTCTTCTCAGATTATTTCCATTCCGTAGGTCTGATTGTACGAGGGATTCTCTGGCTAAATCCTTTTCAAGTCCTCAGACTGCCTGCATGGATACCTGGATCATTCAAGGCAGAAGCTGCCGAGGCAAAGAAGTATGCAACTGGGTTCCGTAAATTTCTCTTTGGGATGGCACTGGATCTCATCGTACGTCTTTCGTTGTTTCCCATCCAAGTAATTTTTCTGAAACCTCTCCAGGCATCTGGAAAGGGCACGCATTCAATGATCAGTGATGCTGTCGAGAAGAATGAGAGAAACGGAAACTTGCCAGAAGTAACCCTCGCCTTAAGGAACACTTCTTCTGTTGCATATGGCGGTAAGCATCCCTAAAGAACAGTTTACTATGTATGCTGGCTCATATATCAACGTAGCCGGGTCGGACACTGTAAGTCCTGTTAATGGTATGCGAAACGGCTAGCTGATACATGGATTATAGACGTCGGCTAGCTTGGACGTGTTCGTTCTCGCCATGGTCTTGTACCCTGAGGTCCAGCGGAAAGCACAGAAGGAGATAGATGCTATAACTGGCTCTGACCGGTTGCCGGATTTCAGCGATAGAACCTCTTTACCTTATGTCGAGGCCGTGTTGCGGGAAACTTTAAGGTGGCATACCGTTGTTCCGCTAGGTGATTTATGACGTTCCCACTCTATCCACGTTGACATGTTTCTACACCCATCAAGGACTACCGCATGCAACCACAACTGACGACGAGTATGAAGGTTTCCACATCCCCAAAGGTTTGTTCTGATGTGCTTCATTACTGGTATCACTTATTTGATACAGGTGCCACGGTCTTGGTCAATGTGTGGTGGGTTTAAATTTAGGCGTGGTGGCTAAAATCCTGATCATCTTTGTAGGGGCCTCGCTCACGACGAGGAAATGTATCCTCAACCACACGAATTCAACCCAGAGCGATTCTTCGACCAAAATGGTACACTGAACAAAGACGACTGCTCATTTGCATTTGGTTTCGGACGAAGGTAAGAGAGAACTTGCGGCCGACCGACCTAACTTGAAAATCCTCCAGGATTTGCCCTGGACGCTACGTCGCCAATGCGTCCATGTGGATCGCTTTTACCCTGATGCTTGCAACCTTCAATTTCCTGAAGGCACGCGACGAGCATGGGAATGACATTGAGTTCATTCCTCAGTTTGCTCCTGGAGCAACTTCGTGAGCGTCTGTTCTTTCAATGCATAACCTCACTTCATAGTTGGCTGCCAATAGACGACCTAAGCCTTTCCCATGCCGAATTGTCCCCAGGATGGCTCCAAGCGCAATCAAAGAATTAGCTACGCAAAATCTTTGACTTTTTCTTACTGGGCTTCTCGCTGTTTGCATAGCACGGATTGTAGGTTCATGAAAACAGACATTGGTGAAATTGTATTTTCGATTGCCGGGACACTCGTTCCAAGAGCAACGTAGCGGGTATTGTGTGCTTGCTTGGATGTCTTTCACTAATCCACCAGGCAGTAACGTTGATTGAGATGGCGCACTCCTCTCTGACTGCGTTCCCTGGCCGTCTGCTACTTAACCAGGCATCTTGAATAAGGTTTGATCTAGGCCTTTTGTGTTAGTGTGCACCAACTTGGCAGTGCTCGCGGTTAGTCGATTAGTAGACACATTTGATAAGTGTTGGTGCGGTTTGATCCGACACACGGGTATAAGACTCCAAAGGTTTTCAATCGAGCTGCAGCAAAGCCATCATCACCATGGAGAAGCTGCACTCGAGATTCAAGAGGACCCGCAGAAACATCGTGTATCACTATCTTTTTTGTCAAGCGCTCCCCGGAAAGTCCACCCTCCTTTTCATTCATGGGTTTCCGTCAACGTCGTATGACTGGTATCGACAGATCAACTACCTCGAGCCAAAGGGATATGGACTAGTAGTTCCCGATCTTCTCGGCTACGGACAAACCGAACCAAAGCCCACCGATCCTGCTGATTTTCTGCACAGTGCAATCGCACAGGACTTGCTGGACGTTCTCGACGGGGAAGGCGTCAAGGATGTGATCGCAATCGGACATGACTGGTACGCGCTCCCCTGTACCGATGTTAAAGCGATACAAACTCGGAACAGGGGCTCTACCATTGCCAGCACTCTCTCTGTAGAGCACTCGCACAGGTTTCTCGGCTTCGCGTTCGTCGCAGTCCCTTATCGCCCACGCGCCGTGTTTCCCCCACTCGATATTTTCCTTGAGTTTCAGAAACAAACTTATGGACGCGCGATGATGGGGTACTGGACGCTCCTCCTCCGAGAGGACGCTGCTAGTCTGATCGAAGCCAACGCAAGTCTTCTAGTGCACGTCCTTTCTCAGTTCACTCACCCGTCGCACAAATATAACAGATCGATTCATTTCTCGATGTGGTTCACGCCGCTGATCCTGAATCATGGAAGACGTATATGAACCCGCCCGGGGCACTAGAAGAGTTCGTCCAGCAGAAGAAGAGGATTCCAAGAGCACCTTACCTGACACCCGAGGTATGTTTAGCGCAACTGTCTGGAACAAGGCTAAAATGCCTTGATCAAGCACTACGAGCAGATCAAGACATCTCTTCTTCGGGGAGGGCTAGAGAGCCCTCTCAACTGGTACAAGAGCAAACAACAGGGCGTCGAAGGTAGCTTTACACTAAGTATGTTTTGTAAGGCATTACGCTCCAGAAGCACTGAGTAATCTGCAATAAAGCGACACCTGAAGAAGACATCAAGATCGAAAAGCCCGCTTTCATGGTTGTTGCAAACTACGATTACGTTTGTATCGGGGAATATGCGCTCTCACAGATCAAGAAATATGCTCAGGGAGGTCTAACAATTGTGGAGTTCGATACGGGGCACTGGCCATTCTTAGAAAAGCCAGAGGAGTTCAATGATGCGCTTGATCACTGGGTAACAAGTACGTTCAAGTTGTGACCAGGAGGAATGGTGCTAGTGTTGAGTAATATTCGATGTACATTTTGGCTTGCTTCTGAACCACACGTTCCAACTCGACGGGTCGCGGTGCGCAAGTTAATGAAACACTACATGCAAGTACCGATATAACTTTTAGATGAATACACATCTAGTACCTGTATATCCCAATCAAACAGATAGAGATGCAGGAGCAAATACAGCATCAAGTATGCAGAGGTATACATTTCGTGTAAATAATAATGGGATGAGGGCAATTACGACCTGACAGCCGGTCAGCGTTTATTCAACGATGTAGGGTCCAGACAAGCTAGGCATGGGAAGGAAACACGCACATTTTATAGTCTATTTTCATGGTGTCTCCGCCTGCGGTATATTCTATGGTGATGTCCAGGTCACGATTGTTTCGCGTGTTGGGCGCACACGAAAGCCTGCCGTTTATTTTGTTACCCTCGGAAATTGTTATCGTGGAGGGTGTATAAAACACTGTTTGTCTTTTAGTTCGTCAGTGCCACGACCGCAGATAAAATACAATAAACACTAGACATGCAAGTACGGGATACTCACTTCCAATGCGTATATTGTGCATGGGGCCCAGTTGAGAACTGAATCTTCTTATGTGTACAATCGAACGTTATATCGAACCAAGCGAGAAACGCATGGATGTCTAAATATAGGAAGCTTAACGGAGCGAAAATGAACGAGTAAATGATGTGACATACAATCGTTCCTAGTAGCAGTGAGCGTAAACGGCGCAGTAAAAGTCAAATCTTCTTTTTTGGCAGTGAGCAAGTCAATGTGCTGCCAATCGTCAGTATCTCCGATGCCTGACATCAAAATCACCCACTTTCAACATGCATGGATCGGTGACTACTGACTTGAGTTCGACAGTGTCAACCAGCGGCTCGCGTAAGGCAATATCCTTGATACAGGAATAGTCGAAGCCATAGACATTGTCCCAAACTGGTACGAGCAATGAGACTCGGATTATCAGCGAGAAAACACAGCTTACAGTTGATTTTCTCCTCTTTGTAATCTTGGTCCTCAATTGCAGCCAAGTACAGCCTTGCTTGGTCTGGGAACATGAGTCCACTAGGTTTCAAGTACTTGTCTCGAGCTAGCAGGACAGTGTCGAGCATAGACTCGTAAAGCAGAAAATACCCCATCCACTCGGAGATGATAATATCGTACTGCGTTATCGGCAACTCGACGTCTTCGAGTTTTCCCTTGACAAGGGTGATGGCTAAGAACAAACATAGATTTGAGTAACGTGCAAGCAAGTATCGGTATAGGAAGATACGTACTGTCCTTGAAACCATTGACCTCAATTATTTTTTGCGCTTGATCGATGATGTTTGACATGTCGATCTGCGGTGGCACGTCAATTAGATGATCACATAAACGTATCGGAAGGTTGCTTACACCGACGACGTGGGCAGCTCCGGCCTTGGCGGCAAACATACTGAGAATGCCCGTCCCACAGCCGACATCGAGAACGGTCTTTCCTTTGAACAAATGCCCATTGTTTACGATCGCTGAACGATATGACCCAGTCCGGACGGCGTCCTTCAACATCTCTTCGTGAATTCCTGTTTGAGTAAGATACACCGTATAAGATACATGAAGGTATGTTCACTAGCAGCCTCGCACCAAAATGCGCATAAGAATCGGCATAGCTGGAGGAGAACAAAACAGTTCGATATCAGAATCGGACAGACGGAAGGGCGGGTATGAGCGAACTAGTCCCTAGAAGTCATTGAATCGGGTGATATGTCGTTCGAAGAAGTAGCAATGCCGTCCATGTCGCGACTGTCCGCCTTGCAGGAGAAGAGCAAAAAAAAGACAAGCCAAATCTAGTGGCTTGTCCAGACTTGCTCCAAAAGGAAGAAATACAAACATGTATAAATATACATCCACGTGATCTGCTCCTCGCTTGCTTCGCCGCAGCCTTCGCCAAGGTACTTAAGCTTGAAGCTTTACCTCTGATGATGATCATTGACTCCAATTCAAACATGGTGTGTGGTGGACTCACACTGTTTTCTGTGACCCTGACGGCGTTTTCAAGGTCAACTACACGGACAATCCGCCCGCTTATGAGTTTGTTGCCGCACAAGGGTCAAACGCCAGTGCGTGAACCTCCGTTTCTTGCCGAATACGTGCTGATACCCGCACCAAGATGTCCAACCACCTCACCCAGCTGACAAGCAGCAACCAAGCTTCCCAGCGCAGCGGGGCCCTTCATCTCCACCTGTTGTAACCGTCCACGTCGCTCCTGTTCCTGTCATGCCCCAGCCTAGAGTTTACCATTATCAGAACCCTGCCACGGGGGAGCATTTGGCATCGCTCTTGCCCCCCGATCATCCCGAGATGGTGTGCCTGCAACAAGGAGGCCATATACCACGATCCAAGTTCGGGCTCCTTGGTAAGCATTCCTTTCTGCGAAGCTAAGCTCCTCCCATTCATCTTGTTTCAGGTATCCTGGCAGCCATATTCTGGTTTCCACTCGGAATTGGCCTCTGTCTTCTCGATCGCCGGGTGCTATGCGAACGTTGCGGCACCGTCATAGATGACGGCATATGCGGTTAGGCATCGTTGGTCGGTAGTGTTCATCCCGTTTGTTATACACTCACGCTTCTGGATTTGATCTGACGCGCTTATGGCTTTGTATTTTATATAATTTGACATTATTATGAATTCACTCATGTTTTCCGATCAAGCAATTTGACATTGGTGCCTCAGCATGTTCCGCAAGGGTAACGCCACCCACACTCGGTTGTCCTGGATGACTTATTGACATCGTTTGACAGTAGTTTGCGAGTCCCACACGTGGCAACATGTCAAGCTTGCAGGTACAGCACAGGTTTGCGTCTCTTTCAACATATGTTGTTCCGCTTCGCACGGTTTCAGACATACCGACCTGAGCGTGGCATGCAAGTCTATGCGACCTCGCTTATACTACTTCAAACCGGTAGTATTTGAATTGCGTATAAGATCACTGATGTTGCTGCTTATCCTAACTGTGGATCAGATCCAGCCCTGTCCATGGATTCTCAACTTACCTTGGTCGACTCTGGTAGTTTCACTCCTCCAAGGGAAAACATCGTTCTCGTGTTCACCAGGGATGACATGTTGGACACGGTATTGCACCCTCCCGGCGACAATCTACCCAGTTACACCGTCAACACCATTCATAATACCACCACGATTTACGCGAGTGATTGCATAGTCGCAACCATCAGGCGCAGGATCTTGCGGCGAGATCAGATTATATTTCCGGGTTTGCGGACGGTGAATCTCAGCAGCTGGCTCAAAGCGCCGGCACTATCGAATCTGTGAGTGGCCAGTGCATCCAAATTGACATCAACCTAAACTATCGACAGTCCTCTTGTGTTTCACGCGTCGGGTCGACGGTTCGAGTGGAAACAAAATATTGCAAGACAACTTGTGGTTCGTCGTCACACGTCTTTCGTCGCGGACAGAGCTACCGACACATTGTGCAGTTGTGTGAATCCTGCTATCCAGACGACACTGTGGCATGCTTTTCGAAAAGTCGTGTTTGCCACAGCCGGACGCGTACCGCATATCTCGTTATTAAACCGGAGATGAGTGAGATAAAGGATACTATCGTCGTGTCCTGCTTGTTGGCGGAGCACAAGCTACGGGTTATCTCTATGAAACAGGCAAAGACTGCCATGGGTATGATCATGTTTATTTTTGCGAGTGAATCAAACGGCGGGCTAATCCATTCACTCCATGAACAGCACTACTTCATATCATACCAGCTTATAGCTGACTAGTACATAGCTTTGATACATTAAAAGGATCGTTTGGAGCACCGAAAAAAAAGCACGAAAAGCACGGACGGGCCAGATACCAGTGCAACGGATTGCATACATGTTTGAGATTGGCACTGCATGCAGAAGTTAATTTCAACTTTTTATTGTGATATCGATCCACAAAGGTCTCCGAGCTGAAACACTGGTGCTCTTACCATGGAGTTCAGGGCGCTAAAGTTCACTGGAATTGACTCAAGAATGTTGCTCTAATTAGGTGTGTTAACGTCCATTCTTCATGTCAATCTGACACAGGAATTCTTTACTTCCGCTGTACCTTATGTTGCTGATCTCGGCGTCCACTCTGGCATTGGCTGGTTCACGACCTGGGCCATACTGCTCTCGACCATAGCCGTCGTCTCGAGCGCAATCGAATTGAGCTCGGCGCCTCCCGGGCCCAACGCCCAAAGTGAGATGGCGAGCGTGTTGAGACCGTTATAATTCAGAATTCCTTGCGCTGGGGTAACCGACGTGAGTTTGGCCATATATGCGGCAAGATAATACCAGGGACGCACGGACTGGGAAAGAGACCTGAGGCCCAATGTTGTTGACTAGATCAAGTTTCAGAACTGATGGAAACCACGTGGCGACGAAGAGGACGGTGCATACCATACTTGCCAAACTGGTATCCGTTGACGTAAAACTAAGACAGAAATAAAGAATGCGATAAGATCGCAGGAAGTATCGTAGCGGTGGTTTACCTTTGATCGGAAATAAGGATTCGTCGTGGTGTTTGAAACGACTAGTGCCATCGGATAGTCGACACCCGCGGGGATATCAAGAGTGAATGTTGTCCTGTGTGCAATCGTAATCAGCTGATACTAACTACATCAATTCTTCGTGTGCCAGACCTATAGAAACTAACGCCGGCCTGAGAAATTCCAGAGGTGGGCGAGCCCTCTTGCCAATTCTCATCGGAGAATCCGGGGAGGTGCCATCCTTTTGTCCTTTAGGAATGAGGTACCCCACGCAATGTCACTCACCCATCCGTTCACCGTATAGGCCACCTTCATTGAGTGGTCCACGTGCTGTATCGGCGTACTTCCAGAAAAATCGGAGTGTTTCATCAGACTTAATCAGCATGGCAAAAACAAGGAACTTACGTCCTCTCCTCCAAAGTTCCCAGCCACTTTCCAGACGCTGATTTCCGTGCCCACACCACCGACAAACGAGTAGCTCAAGATTCCTCGCGGAGATTTAAAGCTGTCGCTCGCAGCCGTCCAGTCTTCCTCATAACCCATGTGATCCTGCAGAATCGTGATGATGTATTGACTCCCTTCCAAGGTCGTGAAATCAAAAGTGCATTCACGGTTGGAGTGCGGAACATCTCCGACCCAGGAACCCAAGAATGTGTCGTTGAGCCATACAGAATATCCGAATGCGTTTCCTCCCTGCACGTTGACTATGAACCCAGTTTCACCAGTGGATACGAAGTGCGCGCGCCAAAGAATGTTGCCAGTGTGATACCCATAATCTCCAGCGTAGAGGACAACGGGCGTGCTGGGCTGGGTGGGGTTGACGGTGGTGGTGTGATCGGCCGTGGTCCACAGCGTGTCAACATAATTCGGATCAATTTCTGGAAGCGAGTCCGCAGTTTTCTTTGGTCGTTGTTAGCGAGGATGGGCTCTGAGGGTCAAAAACGCTTACCCATGTCAAGGATTCAAGGACTGGGAGGGAGATAGCGGGCAACGACGCGGCTTTGGATGAAGTGATAGTACCGTAGCTGGTGGCCTCCAATGTCAGTAGTTCGCCGTTAAACGTCACTTGCGTCGAGGATGCAGCAGGGGCTATGATTTCAAACGATGTCGTGTCGTTCAAATCCCCCGTGATCTCAAGCGTACTACCAGAAATTTGTACAGAGCGAATGAGATAACCCCCTTGAATAAGGATAGGGTTCGTGGTACTGTAGTTTGCAAAGGGGCCAGTAGAAGGGGGGTACATCACCCAGAATTGATAGGCATTGGCGCGGTCTGACAACAATCAAAATTAGCCCACGTCCTTCGGTAAAGGGGACTCTGACCTAGGATATACATTAAAATATTGGAACCAACTTCCACAACTGTCTGATCCGATGTCGTGTACTGCACAACTAGGGTTGTCGTATCAATTATTCTGGTCTTGAGGGACTGGGTTCCTGACACGACCTCGGCGTTGGGAATGTTGGCGGAGTCGAACTTGAAAGCTGTTTCATGAAGCTCGCCGGCATTCCCATAGATGATAATGACATCGCGATTGTCAATGGTTGCCCTAAGGTAGGTTTATGAGTGCAGAAAGCCCAGTAGAAGAAATCGCATACCAGGTCATAATCTCCCCGGTGGAGTACAGCAAGTGAGTGGAACCGGCGGTATAATCGACGACTTGAACCTTTGAATCCTTGCCGTCGAGTGTCAGCTGTCCGCCCAGCTGGGGAATGGTCAAATCCCCGATGCTCGTCGGCAGGGTGAGTACATAAGTTTCCATAGCGTTCGAAGATGCATCGCTTTGCCTATTGATTACTTAGAGTAAGTATGAGTTTACTAGAGAAGGGCGAGAGACGGAAGCGGATACCGACCTGATGACATAGAACCCAGTCATATTCCCAACCACATCTAACACCTGGGTAGTCACTAGGGCCGTATTGCCTGTGAACGCCCCTCGATTGGAGTTGAAGTTAATCGGGCGCGTGGTGAGATAGGCCGGGCTAACACGAAGGAAGCTGGCTTGCAGCTTGAGCTCATAGTACTTTTCGCGAAGTGTACGGTCCTCTGCAATTGCAGAACCCTAGAACGTATGTGAAGAGTGAGGTATGGCGAGTTAGCCAGAGTGCGTACATAGTCATAGGATGTATACACTCCAGGGTGGGCAATACCGCCCCAATTCGTGCCGCCATAGATCATGTACAGGTTGAGGTATGTGGTTGACATGGATAGCTCATTCTTGTAGAAGACTAGCAAAACATTCAAAGTGCGTAAAACACACGATACAGCGTTGCCCCTTACCTCGTTCAAAGTCGGGACCAGTCAGTATCGCACAACTTTCATAACCAGAGCCACCCCTAAGCACAACAAGTGAGGTGGTACGTCGCGATATGGCATTGTAACGTACCATCCATCGAAAGCGCCACCCTGGAATTCATATACGTTGTTGGGCAACGTGGGGGTGTATTCGATGTGTGCGTTCCAAAAATAACTACAGGATGAGTGACACGGACCTCCCAACGGAAGGAAACTCACTCCGGGATAGCATCTGGTGCCCATGTATACGGGTTCGAACAGTCAAAGCCATTTGGATAGGAGTCGTAACCTAGACGGGTGAGAAAACGAGATCAAGGACGGTGACGTGAAACGTGACTCACCCCAAATATCAACGCCCAAGTAGTGACCAGAAGGGGTTGCATCGTTGAACGTGATGGGTACCGTGATCCCGGCGTCTCGCTAGGTGCATTTCTCCTGAGCCACAAAACCGAAACACGAGAAGTCCTCGCGTACCCAAGCGGCCAACAACTCTGCTTCGTACGCAAAATCCTCCGAGTGCCCTGAAGCGAAACCAGTATATTCGTTTTCGGACTACTCGAAAACTCATGAACTAAGCACCCTTTCTATGAAACTGAAGAAATACCTGAACCAAGATGACAGGACCACCATTCGTGATTTGGTTTTCAGCGAGGATGTTTCCGATGGTCAAGACATAACTCTGCCATGCCTCAAAGTAGGATGTGTTTGAGGTTCTCCACAAGCCTGGGGTGTACGTGCCCCAGCCCGGAAAGCCACCGGCTGTGGTTTCGGCATTGATGTACGGGCCTTTAGTCAAATCAGATGCTGTGAGGCAAAGGTGTCGACGTGGTACAACACCCACCAGGTCTGGCCATGAGGTAGATCCCCGCTTGCATTGCCGCATCAAACCAGGGTTGTAGATCCCGAAACCCCTCGAAAGAAATTTCGCCCCGCTTAGGTTCCAGGATTCCCCAAAACACATAGAATGACACTGTATTAAAGCCCATTGATTTAATCTTCTGGAACAAATCCAAGTGAAGCGATTGTACGGGCATCCTAGAGATTTGTGTGAGCATGGTGACACCAAGGAGATATGATTCCAGTACCGATATGGATGCATTTCTCCACTGAACAGGAATAGGCGTTCCCCATTGATCATGATAGAGTATTCATCCCATGTAACCTAGAAGACATTTAACAACGACACGAGGATATCACAACATATCCTACGTTGTTTTGCAATCCATCTGTGTCTCTTGCAAAATGGAGGTTGCTATCCACGCGGGATCTCGACGAGGCTAATGACAAGGTCGCGCCTAGCAGGGCAGCGAACAAGGAAAACAACATCTCTCTTGCCGACGCTGACGGGGAGAGCGAGGAAGGTCCGTCAACCCTGTGGCTTTTAATTGAACACTGGGTACGGCATCATGCGGACTCTGCGGTCATATGGCTAGCCTGAACTTCTCCGCCGAATTGAAATGAATGGCCTGCTCGCCACGGGCGCCGTAGAAGAACAAGTTGAACGAAACAATGCCATGAACGTAACAAGACGCACAGGAGCGCGGTTAAGAAGGGATAGAATGGCGGGAGGCCCATCTGGTGACCCAACTGAGCGAGCGCATCGATCCGACTCGCTTACGATGGTTCGTCGCCTTGTTCGAGTCGTGAAGTCCCGAGAGTAAGGCTGCTGGTGAATGCACCTGACGTGATCTTCATTCCTGTTTCAACGTGGGCTGCCCATTTCATGACTGCCAGTAACAAGATGGCCGACTCACCAGTAATACGACCTCGGATAAAATATGTGATCTTCGACATGGATGGTACTTACCGCTCTGCCCCCATTGAACACACCCTCACAGCAGGCGTTCCCAACAGGATTGCTGATTGACACTGAATCAGTATACACCAAAGCGACCAGTATGCACCGCCCACAGCCCATCCGAGTCCACGCGTGATTGACCGCGCCGATAGATGATGTCCTTGCACCGTACGGGGTAGAGATGACTTGGAAGATCAAAGCTGGACTCATGGGTAGAGGTACGTCGTCTGATTCCGTCTTACCCAGCGACCGCACATTCGTTCCCAAGTCGAACGCGAAGCAGCCGCTCACCTGCTTTCCTTCTTCCCCGGAATCGCGCTCACGCAAGAAGATTACATCGTACAGCGTACAATCGTGCAAGAACGTCTCTGGCCAACCGTTCGCCCGCTTCCTGGTGTCTCAAAACTCATCGCTCATCTTGCAAAACACAATGTCCCGATCGCAGTCGCCACGTCGTCAAAGCGACGCAACTTTTTACTCAAATCGGGTCATCTTCACGAAGAGATCTTTGGGTATTTCGGATGTGGGGTAGACGGTGAGCAAGAGATGGTCGTCTGTGGGGACGATGTCTCTAGCAAAACCACCGGCAAGCCGGAGCCGTACATCTTCCTCTTTGCTGCTCGGGAAAAATTAGGTAGGAATGTTGGGGATGGAGAAGGAAACGTCAATCCTGAGTATGCCTTGGAGAGAGGTAGGGGCCTAGTATTTGAGGATGCGATTCCGGGAGTAGGGGCCGGGAAGAGGGCTGGAATGTCCGGTGCGGTTTCCTGGAGAGTTTCTATTGATTGGGATGTCGCTGATTCAAGCTCTAGTGGTATGGGTTCCTGACCCAAACCTGTTGGCTATGGAATATACGAGCAAATATATACCAGATCAAACACTACAGTCCATAGAGCAGTTTAGACCAGAGGAATGGGGCCTCCCTCCTTATGAGTAGGAACCATGCCAATAAAGCTAAAAGTATGAGCCAGCTCCAACGTACGTACGGGATGTCCTCTCCGTATTGCTCTCGTCCTCGCTGCTCTCATCATCGACTGTACCCGCTTGACCGTCAATCCGCAGTGCCTCCATTCCTAAAGTCTCGTCTTCTTGGATTCTTTTCCGTCTCCGCGCCTGCACCTGATAACCCTTTGACCCTGGCCCGAATGCCGGGTCAGGCAGTGTATATGTCCTCGCGGTGACTGCCATCCTTCCTTCGGGTATCAATGTTTGCAGCTCCGATTGTTTTGGTACAGGGTCAAAAGTCAACTGGCAACCGATGGGCATAGGCGTCCACGAAGATGGTGGTGACACGTCAGAGGAATGGATATATCAATCATACCGGGTACCGAAAGAGTGCGACTCACGGAATCATTGATCTTTTGGTAATGGCCCAGAAAAGCCTTCACAGATTTCAATTCTTTCTCAGTTCTGGCTTTCCTATTTAGCCGCCTGCGGTCCTGGTCTCGCTCCCTGGCCCCATCTCGTCCGATGCCTAACCCTTTTGGGAGCCGCGGTGTGTGGAGGTCTTCGAGCTCCTGCTGCGCCCACCTGAGGAAACCCACCGCTTCCCCCCCTTTCCCGGACTTCGCGGCCTCGCCCGCATCTACCCCCAACCATTTGTGTGCGATCGCAGAATGAAATTTGGTCTCCTTCTGGAGATACCTTAGCAGGTCTGCAGACACTTCCCCTGAGGCTCCACTATCGCCCAGGGATTTGGATCCAGACACAAAGGTAGCTTTAAGTCCCGACGCAAGGCTAGACTTTGACGAGGTCATGGCCAACGAGTGCGCGGAGGAATAGAGTGCTGCACAGCCGAGATGGAGCTTCGCTAGGAGCGCAGTGGATGGGTGTGACTTGGGGAGAGGCGGCCCTGGGTTAAGGACCCCCTCGAATGCTGCCTTGGAAAGAAGTTTGCGAATGGCCAGGGATTGTGCATCTGCAAGTGCCAACCTGTCGTGAAAGGTCATCAGCGCCATGCCAGTGACAAACGGGTGGAAAAGGCGACTTTGCCAGTGCTGTATTGACCTCCTTGCAGAGGTCTGGTGGCTTGACCGAACTTCCGTTCCAGACCTCGTTCAGCTCGTCCAAGACACTCTCGCTGAGGATCGAAAACACTCCGCTTGCTCTGCAGAGAAGGATCACTCCGAAATTGAGTTTGTCGTCCTTTTCCTTTCTCTCCTTCTCGCTTATTGCGCGTTCAAATTCATAAGCGCCGAGTGGGATGATGACGGAATGAGAAAAGTTCGACAGGGCCATAGCATAGGTGAGAAGGGTGCTCGCAAGGTCGGCCTGTAGGGAGAGCAGTCGGACTCGGGGCGAGTTGTTGAACAACGTAGCAGAGAGCGTTGTTCGCCATGAGAAGACTGGGCAAAGTGAGAGACATTCACAAGAGAACAAGGTAGCTCACCGGGATCGGACCTGACGTACAACTCACCAGACTGGACACACGCGATAACCCCACGTAGGTGTGGGATGTAGTCATCGAGAAGCTGTAAAATCGGTCATGAGAAGAAAATGTCACGATGAACGTTGAACATGCCTTGATGATGCGGAGATAGTCTCTTTGCTCACCATCAGTTCTCCGAGATTGTTTGAGCACAGCCCTCAAGTTGGCTCTTGCCTGGGTTGCCTCGGCGATGGACGATGTGTATGCATTTTCTTCTGTAGAGTCGAGGAGAAAGCTGGAGAACGAGACAGAGCCAGTGGTTGGTAGCTCGAAGACGTGGGTCGTCATCAGGGGAAAAAGTGATGACCTGATCCTGGCTCGAACAGGAGACCTTCTGTGTGTTAGACAGATGCGATAACCAACTACGCCATCAGGCCGCGGTCGATTAACCAAGGTACAGTATCTGTTCTGGATGCGCTGGCAGGGGATATGTTTAGCACAAACACCATGCGGATCGGCACGCCGAACGGGGAAATGAAGACCGCATCATACGGTGGCATCGCGAGGAGGGAAGACACGTGGTACACGTGCATTGCGCGTGGTCTCAGTGAGTTTGATCTACCTTCCATTCTGGGCATAAACGCACGCCACGTGATGCCACGTGGGAGATTCCCGGGGTGCAAGACAGGAAATAAGAAAATAAATGTGTCTTGTTCTGTTTTCCGTTTGTTTTCCTTGTTTTCCGTTTTTCTGTGGATAATGTCTGGTTTTCCCATCGGCCAACGCATTGTTGACCCTCGGGTGCTCTCTGATGAGCTCGGGGGCGATTCAGTGTAAGTGTGGGCGTGCACGGACGCTGGCGAACTCACCGTGTCTTGTCAGGCATGATATGTATTCGAACCTTGCAAGCTACACCTTTGGTAGTCCTCGCCCGCCCTCGTTACCCTCCTCCTATGAACGTCTACCAGAGACGACAGAGTCCATCAGCCCCCTCACCACTTTCGTGCCCCGCCTCGCTTCAGATCGAACCCCTCGTCCCTCTGTCGCTCCCCACTCTACCAACTCTCCTTTCCGTTTTGTCAGCAGTCATCCTTCGCAGATTTTGGGACTACCCCCTTCCTCCTCGTCGCAGCCCCGTCGCACCTCCGCCAGGGATTCCTCCCCCAATACCTCTGGTGCAGTCTCCGGGTCAGACAGCGAGAGAAGCCATGATCCCACCCCATCCCCAGATCCGATCATCGCTGCCTTTTTCAGTTCACAGCGTGGCAACGTCGTGCCAGACGATGCTTCGCAGCACACCTTTGGTCGTGCCTCGCGCATCCATGGCGTCACTGCAGCAGCATCTCGGGATGGAGCTACACCATCTTCCTCCTCAGCCTCCGTCACAACTTCCCGCTCCAGCTCTCGTGCCAGCATGCGCACTACAGAGCAGTTTAGTAGTGACGATGAGCTTGAATTTGATTATTATGATGGTAGCCACTCTCCCGTCACGTTTGCCAGAGATTATCTCGTCGACATCGATGAGGATATGGACCTTGCGTTCACCGAACCTTCCACATTCCAGTCCTCCCGCTTCGATGGTAGACGAGGTAGCTTACCCATGGCAATCCCCGGCGTTTTCAAGCCAAATGATCCGCACGCTGCCCGCAGTCGCGAGGGCAGCATACTCACCGTCCGTCGCCCTAGTCGAAGCTGGGAAGAGTCCAGTGCGCATCGTTCATCTCATAGCGTCGAAGACCCAACGATTGTTCTCCCAAAGTCCGAACCCCTTCCTCGCACCGGACGCCTCTCATTAGAGGCACAACTTCAGGGGGCATCCCAACAAGTCGAAGCCAACGTCTGGGATGGTCTTGACCTAACATATATTCTTCCAAAGCATTCCGAGGGTAGCATACGCTCTTTTGGCTCTCGTGTATCCTTTGTCCAAGGTGGTGCCTCGAGCCATCGCCGATCCTCTCCACACTTCTCTGGTATTCCTCTCGCTCTAGGGAGCTCGACTACTCTACAATTCGAAGACTCGTTTACGGGGCACCTGCGGAAAAACGATCGCTCATTCGACGCCCGTCGGTATTACTGGTCGTTTCAGCGGGAAAAAGCTGATCCGTCGAACACTTCCTCGCGCCGAAGACAACAGGCACACCACAATCGCAATGCCAAGCCAGTGAAAGAGACGCCTCCCCGGGTACAGGAGATGTGGCGTTGTGGGCATGTCGGTCGCTTCAAGGTCGACAGGTTGGCGTTTAAACGTACGCCCTTTCTTTCATGTCACGCGGTTACTCGTTTACATTGATCGTGCGGCTGGAACCTTTAAATAGCTCAATCTGCTGATCCTGCCAAAGCTGCGCAGCAGCGAATTCAGATTCGTCATATTCCAGACCCTTACCTCGTGGGTAGCACCATTACTGGACCTCATAGTGTCATCCACAAGCACTCCCGGGCTGTGGCATTTTCAATTTTCCGTTCCCATGGCCTGTTTTCTGGCGGCCGCCATGCGGGAGCAACCGGGGCAAGTCAGTCCAGCCCCTCGACGCATATGAATATGCGAAGCGGAACGATGTTGGCGTTAAAGAAGGTACAGGAACAGTATACCAGCACAAAGACGACAAGACAACTCGGGCCCTTCCAGTCGGGCGACAAAAAGCCGGGGGAGAAGGGGGGCAAGGGTAAAGGCAGGACCAAAGCCCCGAGTAAGGGTAGGGGGAAAGACAGAGTCGACAAGAAACGTCGCCCGAATCCGACGGAGAGCGCTGAATCGAGTACGGCTACCAGCAGTGCGGGGAGCGTCAACAACAACGCAGTCCGGCATGCGGCCTCTGCTCCTGAACGTCGCTCCACTAGAGTCCAGTTCTCGCCTAACACCTCGCCTCCTACGGCCGCCTACCACCATGAATCACTCCATCGTCCAGTTTCTTCTATGTCGTTACTGTCTCCATCCATTGTCAGTGTCCCAGAAAGTGAATCATCGTCGATTCCATTCATTCGGCACCATCGAGACCATCGCGGTTCGATCGACTCAGAAGACCAGCCCACCCGCACCGGCACGACCCACGCTGAAGCCTTCAGCGCGTTGGATCCCAACGATATTGAAAACTTGCGCACGAAAGCCCACAACCGGGTTAACGCTGATTCGAGCTCAACGCTTGAACGTTTCTTTCGTGTATTCCGTGGTGGCCCGAAGGCAGACGAACATTCCTCACTCGGAGCCCAACCTAGAGCGTTCCAACCACCATGGATGACCACTGCCGGACGGGACCAACAGGAGGAGAATGATCGTGTGCTCGACGATCTAAATGCCTCCTTTAGAGACGTTGGCTTACTGCCGAATCCTCACAAGCAATCGAAGTCGGGTTCAAAGCTGAGGCTCAGAGGAGGCGTCCTCGATCAAATCCCAGATGACTGTCTCTACATGCTCTTGCCCCTCTGGCCCGGGGAGACTGACACAGGTGGCGTTCACCTTGAAACGAGCAGCGCTGCATCGTTCGTCACGGTCATAGAGAGCCGGCAATTTTTGCTCGTTTATTACATCCCATTCGGAGAAGGGAGTCGAAAGGACAAGAAACCAGAGAAGAAGAGGGTGAAGCAGTCCCACTCTTCTGACAGTGGTATCGAGCCAGACAATAAAACCGCATACCTACCTGCGTTCCGTGTCGTTGCTCGGGTGGTCACCTATGACGAATTGCGCTTGAGCAACATCCGCATTCCAAGTGACGGTCTGGCCGTCAATGGTCCTGAATGGGAAGCAGTCAACTACACTTCTTCCACTCTCGACAGCGAGCATGTGAACAACGATACAGTCGTCTGCCATTGCGAAGGCCGGGAAGGTGGGTTCCACTTCGCGCCAGAGGGTCTTCAGAAGCTGGGGCTTTCCGTGTGGGAAGGGCCACCTCCCGAGGCTAATCTTCCTGACGAAATCCCGATACCAGAAGGCAAGATGATACTCACGCCAATTGGCAGAGCCGCCGTCGAGATGATCTGGCTCGGCTGCCTCGCAATCACAAGCTTTGGCCCTACGTGACGACGCCATAATGATTCGGTTGTCTTTCTTCCTGTGGTAATTCGTGTGTTGATATAGATATCCGTCTCTTTCTTCTGGCATATACCGAATTTGTGTCAAGAACCGTCGACTTTCTTCCTTCACTTGCTTGCTTGGAATTCGTGTATACACCTTTCTCCGCACATAACTACATTGGATCGCCACGCCTATGCATCGGTAGGATTTACACTTTTTGTACCCCTATGCCATCTACTGCTATATCCCTGTTATATTCTACGGTTTCATGCGACGCTCACTTTACCGTGTACACAGATCCCTCTTTTTTGATTCATTTTACGATGGCATGCAGTATCCGTCGATTAATTACCTTGCTGTAGCATCAGTTTCCGCTTCATGTAACCAATACATTCTTGCGTTTATTGTACATCAAGCGAGATACAAGAAAAAATAATAGGAATACACGACAAGTCCAGACGACTACTTCAACATGCAGCTAATTGGCACCACAGATCGACAATTCTTTCATCTCTTGCAGAACGCCCTCGACCTGCAATAGTATGAGCGTAGCGCTCTAATGCGCGACACAAAACGATACCTGAGCGTCCAGCTGGCCAGCAGCGTAATCCTCCCTGACGTTGTCCGTGAAATATCTGGGTGAACGCGATGAGAACAACGCGCACGCTCCCTAGGGCGACACACCTCTGCACGGTACTCATACTTTCGTACCCATCCTCTGCAAACTTGCACTGGATGCGTATCATGGCTTCGAAACTGGGATCGAAATACGGAACGCGGAGCTCCAGCAACTGTGGTAGTTCCCCGATGAGCTGATCGTTGAGCAACTCAAACACTTCCTTGGCATCGTCGTTTTCTTGTTGCGCCTGGCGTCCACGTCAGACGACGAAAAGACGGGATCAAAAATAAAGCAGACCTTGGGCAGCTTGGTCGGATCCTCGCTCGGTTTATCGATCGTCTTGCGTAGTTTACTCCGTGCTGCGTCGTAGTCGAGCAACTTGACAGGCCAACGTGAGCAAAGACTCCGGGGACGATCAAACGACGCACCTTTTTGTTGCGCTTCGAGATGTGTTCGTTGACGATCGGAAAGTAGGCGTTCATCTTGCCCAGCGGCTCCATGATGCACGTACGGTACGGCGCGTCCTAGACTGGGGATCAAACGCGATCGCCTCTCGCCGACGGCCCGACATACCAGTTCTCTCTGGACGCTGTTATCGAGGTCTTCGACCGCACTCTTGAACGCGTGGCCTGCCATGGCGCCGTCAGACGTCCGGTCCGAGGCGCTGTAAAACTTTTCGATCGTGTCCGCCAACCGCGCCTGGGCAGAGGTCATGGCTAACGTATGTGTCAGATGCGGACACCCGCTTGCGTGGTACACTCACCTCGCATGGCGTCGCCGTAGGTCTTGCTGTCCTTTTGGAGCGCCTGGCATTCCTTTTCAAACCTGGGGCAGGCTGAGTCCGAGGATGAAGCAAAGGGACGTGCGTGGGCTCACGCGCGGTACTTGGACTCTTCGTCTGCAAACTCGCGATCTACGGTGCGTTCAATCTGACCGGTCTTTTGCAAGACCTTTCAAAGGGTAGCATCGGTCTGCAGCCTGCTTGGGATGGCGGACAAGCAACTGCGCACCGTGGTACCCGCCCTGTTCAGGGATTTCTTGAAGCTGGCGGAAACATGAGTTCAGACCGTCGACTGAATATCGGTTTCTGCATACCCGGTCCAGCTCATGAGCAGTAGTCGGTACTTTGGGATGTCGATGTGGAGGTGTACAATGTGCGATTACGTAGGCAACGACAAGGGCTTCAATAACAAGACTTTGACTAGGGTACACAAAGCACAAGACACACATCAAGGACCCGCTTGATGGGCTTCAATCATGTCAATCGATCCCCCAAGCTCGCAGGGCTACCGTTCAGTCTCTCAAACAGTGTGGGTCCGACGCGTTGCGTAAAGTTGCCACGTCCGCGCCCTCTGCTTGGATCGCTCCTTCCTCTGCTCGGGTCGCCCCTACCTCGTCCGCGGGAATTGGCTGTGGGCTACAAGCCAAACGTGAGCGAGGAAATGTCCATATATTGTTACACAACACTTACCGGAAGATGTTGACTATCACTCATCCGTGCCAATAGAGGAGGCTCGGGCATTTCCCCCGCCATTGGTTCGTACATATGGCCAACCCTGGCGTCATCTCTGCGGTGCTGGTTTCCCGCCGCGCTGTAACCAGGCACAGGCGCCTGATATCGCTGGAGGTTGTCGTCATGTTCAGGTCTTCTGTAGGATTGCTCCAGACGCGGGGGCAGAGCTATGGGTTCCTCAGGTGGGGAAGCATATGTCCGATTATCATGGGCCGTCCTCGGTATATCGGAGGGATGTGCCCGAATACGGTCAGGAGGTGGGGGGGTGCGGTAGGGGCGACGTTCGTCAAGCTCGGGTTCGGGGTGCCTGTCCCGAAGCGGACGATAAGAATCTGTGCGGCCGCGATCGTGTTCTTGAGCTACCCAATCATCGGCTCGTTGTCTGCGGGCTCGATGTCCATGTTCATTGTCACTGAATTCGGCAGGCCTTTTTCTCCCCGTAGTTGGCGACGCAGCGCGCATTGGTTCAGCTCGAGGTCCATTGGAGGAATTCGGTGGACGCCAGGAATCTACTGGACGGTGGGGCTGATTTGGGGAAGCGGCAGCTGGCCGAGGTGACGGAGGCGAATAGCGATCTAGTATGCGGCGCCCGTTCCCCTTATGTGCCTTGCGATATTCGTCAGAGAATCTCCAGTTATTCCTGGAGAGTTCTTCCCCATTCAATGTGTGAGGTAAAGTGGCAGAAGCAGACTCCGAGGGGCTACCACGATTCTCAGCGGTGTGTCCTTCGCCTGTTTTAGGGTGGGTTCCAGAAGGCTGTGGTGGCGGATGCACAGGGCCCAAAAGAAGGGAATTCGAGACATCAGGAGGGACCGTCTGCGGAACTGGGGTATTCACTGCTTGAGAAATTTGGCTGCTCCGGGGGGGTGCATCTCGAGGTTGTCCGTGAATAGTAGTCACTGCTTCTTGCGTTGAGTTTTTGTTACTCTCGAGCGGTGAGGGACTGGACGCATTCGGCCGGAGTGCAGATGTTGTCTGCCGTTTTCTAGACATCCACGGACGGGGTGTGGGAATTACTGCCGGACGGGCTGGAAGCGATGCTGGAAGATTGCTTGATGGTGCGAGTTCACGTAAATGATTATCGACTTCTTCTTTCTTCACAGGGAGGGACGAGGACTCTTCATTCTTCGCGTTAATTGACCGTGCGCTGCGATCACCGCTATCGTTTTCCTCGACACGGCCGCGAGAGCGCTTCAAATGACGGAGGTTTACGTTCTGGTGAGTTGGCGAAACGCCAGAAGCTGGGCCAATATTGAGCTCCTGACTTCCTCCGTTTGGCGCGTCCAAAACGGTTTGCGACTTCGGGGTTCGCGGAAAGGATCTATGATCCGGGGTCGAATGGTTGTCTTCACTGGAAAGACGATTGAACTCGGAAGCGAGTTGATCGGGAAAGGATAGTCTCTGTCCACCTTCCATCGAGGTAGTGGATGATATTGCTGGGAAATTCATGGCATTGTCCATCCCATGATCTGAAGACGGAAAAGACGGTGGACCAGATGACGGCTTGAATGGCAATTGTGCTCCACAAATTTTGGGGGTACGCCCGGAGACCTTAACACTACCGGAGACGGCTTTCTTCTGCTTCAACAACGTAGTGCGCTGCGAACCTACTGCGCTGATGTGGATCTCTGGTAGTAGAATAGTACGACGGGGGATAGTGACTCCTTCATTTGCGTCCACATTCATAGAAATAATCGCAGGGGGATTTGCCTTGAGGGCCGCGCAAGTCCTAGTATTCGTGGTGGCCTGTTGCTGCGACCCAATAACATCCTCTGGATAGCTTAGATGCTCCAATGTTTGGCCGTTGGCCGTTTCCGTACTTTTCGGGCCGTAAGACTGGACTTCCGTGGGGGCTTGCCTTGCAGTCAAAGGGGAAGTATGCTCGCGCCCTTTTGCAGCCACCTGGCGCTTCTGCTCTGCTCCCACCTGACGCTGTTTCTCATCCTGGGCCCGGCGACCCACTTCTACTTTGGTAAGCGCTCGCAGACGTACTTCCTCAGCAATTCGGCGACGCTCTGCTTCTTCCGCCTGTCTCCTATTCCTTTCTTCCTCCAGCTTCAGTAGGGTACGCTTAGATTCTTCCAACTTTTGCAACTTGTCCGTGTGTAGTTGACGAAGACGTGCGATGTCGGAAAGAAGATCATTGTGGGACTTGACAACCGCTATCTCCTCTTTGTTCATGCCCTCCCGAGGCTCGGTGGGCACATTGTCCGACACAGTCCCACTTGCCAACTGCTTGACATGACGTTTAGCTCTCTCGGCCGCGGTCTTGGCCTCCGAAACCTCCTTTAATGCAGTATCGATTTGTTCCTTCGCTTCCTGCAGCCTCTTCGCCTCAGCAGCTCTTTTATCCTCTTCCTGAGCTTGCCGCCTCGCGATCATGCCCTTTCTCGCATCTTCTCTGGCCTTGCTCTCTTTTTCTAACAACACCAAGTTGGACTCCCTGGCAGCTAGCTCCTCGCGCTTCCGATGAAGTCCCTCGAGCTGTTGCTGCAATGCAACCGTATCCAACCCCTTTTTATGCTCAAACGCCGCACGCTCCTCTTTGAGCGCCCGTATTTGGTGTGCAAAAGCATTCTCACTTGCGGCGTGAATGTGGTGAAGAGCATCAAGAGCGGAATTAAAGCTTTGGGTGACTTCAAGTAAAGCTCTGCGTTGGGTCTGGTATTCTTGAATGAGAGTCGCAGATAGTATGATGAGGTCTGAGGAATCGCCCGTATTCGCTAGCATGTCGTTGACATTCGAACCCACTCGACTTGAAGATTGATTGGCGGAAAGTGGATCGGCTACTGTGGGGATTGCAGAGCATTGTAATTGATCGGACTGACGGGGAGTGGAGTTCTCATCTGTCTGCATAACAGAAGAAGGGCCTGGAGACGGAGAATGCGGCGGTGGCAGCGGGCGCGTTAGAGCCAGCTTTGCAAGATTGTCGCTAATGACTTGTAAGCGCTCATGTCGGGCCACCAGAGAATCGGAAATCGCAGACGGTGGCTCCAGGCTCCGCTCTCTGCCATTTGTGACCGGGAAGGAAGAAAAAGGTTGTGTAGGTTCATCAAGGGCGGCATTCGTGGTGGTGGTGGGGGGGGTGGGGACCGGAGTAGGGATGCGAGAGGTCCGAGCTGACATTGTGTTTATCAACACAGTAGACGTAGGACTAACGGCGGTCGTTGGTTCTATAGTGGGGGTGAAAGAGGCAGGGCTAGGTGGCGACGAGTCAGGTGGCTGGGGTAAGACCTCGACGGGTGGAATGAGACTGGCATCTCCGGTAACGCGCCCGAGGAATGAGTATGCACTGGACGGGCGATGCACCATGTTTGGAATGTCGTTGGATGGGCCAAGGTTGGTCTGGATGCGAGATGCTAGCGACCCATTGGACTGGCTTATCGTAGTCTGCCGTCCTGAGCCTTGATCCAAGGCAGTAGGGTCACTACCAGCCAACTGCTGCAAGAGGGTACGTCGCGAGGACGATTGGGGCTGGGTGGAGATCAAATTAGGGGGTGGTGTGCAGGTCGGAGATGGGGTGGGGGTGTGATAATCCGTGTGGTCGAGTTGTGGAAGGGTGATGCGACTGAGCAGTTCTGGCTGCTTTCCAATCGAATTGAAGCGAAAATCTTTGAAGTCGAGTGGTTGTGGACCTGGGCTGGTTCTTGGAGGATGAGAGGGAAGCAGATGCTGCATAGGACGGCCAAACATCGACTCTGGCATGGTCGTGGTCTGCGGGAAAGAAGTGGCGGCTGCGGAAGGCAATGTAAAACCTGACAGACGCCCAACGCATATATTTAGTATTTCCTTCTGAAACCGTCTGGAATGATCACCTTGGGACAAGAAAACAAGAAAACGTGGTGGTAGAAAGACAAGAGAACGTGAAAATAGGGACTCGTGGAGATTGCCGACCTCTGTAATACACCGCGGCTATCTACAACTACACTAGGTGACACAGCTTCAAGTCAACGTGTCATCTCCAATCCACAGTCGTCGATCTTCGGTTTCTTGGTGCGGGTCTTTGGCGCTGATTTGCGTCCCTTAGTTTCCTTGGTCTCCTGTTCCGTTGGTGGTCGAAGCGATGCTGTAAATCACGTTAAGATACGCACAGTTGGAAGGCACAAGGAAATACCATGGGTGACCGGATACAAGCCATATATTCTATACAAGTGCAAAACAGCTTGTTCCTTATCCTTGGCCTCGATCATTAAGTCTGTCACCTACTTCAACCAGATTCAGTCAAGGAAGAGCATCAAGAACCCACCCATGTCGTCTGGAAGTCCTTGGGGAAGGCTCTGACACCTGTCAGAATGCGCCCGCAATTCCATGATGCTGGCAGCTCCAGCCCTAGGCTCGCTGTGATGTTGCTTGGGCTTGATGCCTCGTCGCCTGAAAATCTCGTTGGCCTGTGCGATTATAGCTGACGGAGGGAACCCAGGCGAAGGGTTCAGCATATCGTGATGATAGTCGAATACCAACGGCACAGAGAGGTCAGTACAGATAGGAAACAGGTCCGCAGCGTTATAGCAAAGCTTTGAAACGCCCGTTAGTGGCGAATGAATGCAATGGTTTAGTGAGTCACCTCGTCGTTTTCGAGTACTAACCGTGCTCGCACGCGAGGAGATAAATCGTATTGAATGACCTTCTTCATCCTGGCTAATGCAGCTGCTTTGTCGCCATATACACCACCCCCGTGTATGATCATAACGCCGTCTTGGTCGATGCCCATATAGTCGAGCATCTCGGCATGGTATTCGAGCTCGCGAATACTCGAACGGACGACAGAGTCACGAGGAGAACCCAGTTGGGTAAACTGACCGGGATGCGTTGTCAGCCGGTGTCCATACCTTTTGGCAAGGGCGCCAACTTGGGCAAGAAGCGGTGCACAATACTCAAGAGAATACCCGTAGATTTCGTGAGAGGCGAAAGGAAACATATCTGATGAACTAAAGCTTATTCAGAGGAACAATAATCCGGTGAGCCCTAACGTACATCCTCATAAAACGAATGTTCTGGTGTTATTTAGCATGCAGTACGACACAGGTACGAGATACTTGCATTTTGTTCGTTCCATTCGATAATCTTTAGCATGTCTTGCATATTTTGTCTTCCCAGATCCTTGACCCAATCTATCCCATTCTTTTTAATGGTGTCAATTCTGGACCGTCAAATCAGCCCAGTTTTTCACCCGTTGACGAGTAACTAACCGACATGTCCTAGAACAGAAAATATTGTTGTTCCGAAGGACGGTATTCAAACAGGCGTAGCCTGTAAAATGCAATTTACGGTGTGAAACTAATGCAAACGAAACTCGTACCCAAGCGCCCTCTAAAGGTGGTTTCGTGTTTCTCGACCTCGGGGATGATGTAGACGGGCTCAGGTTTCTGGGCACGTTTGCGCTTTTTCGGAAGCTCCTCTGATTCCGACACAAGAGTGCTTTCTACTCGCGTCGCCATTCGTTTGGTATTCCTAGACCTGGAACTACGTCGTGTTCCTCCAGGCTGTTCCCGCTGAACTTGTTTTCTGCCCCTTCGTTTCTTCCTGGGAACTATTTCAGCTTCATCTTCCAGCGGCGTGAGATCGGATTGATCTGCTACTGCTAACTGAGGCGTAGTTGATGTCGCCATTGATAGTGTCGAAATAAAGTAGATCGCACGCGAAATAGGGGGTAAATCGTTGAATCCAAACCTATGCCGGGTTATCGGAGTTTGAAAAACGGCAACCTGACTAAGAGGCTACCCACTGCAAAGTTGAGTGTCAACCACCATGGTGCGAATCATCATCAAAGGAGGTGAGTATGCCATGTTATTGTATGCTGAAGGTTACTTTCTGACAATACGGTGTCAATCCAGGGGTTTGGAAGGTCTGTTTTGTAGATGTAGACAAATGTGGACATTTTGCTAACAATGTGTAGAACACCGAGGACGAGGTCCTCAAGGCCGCTATTGCAAAATACGGCAAGAACCAATGGTATGTTATTAACTCTGCTCACTTTCTCGTGACCGACTCTTGCAGGGCGCGAATATCGTCGTTGCTTGTCCGCAAAACGCCCAAACAATGCAAGGCGCGGTGGTACGAATGGCTAGACCCGTCAATAAAGAAGACAGAGTGGTCAAAAGTAAGCTTTAACCTCCTCTTGTCTTGGCTCTTCACAGCGTGTCTTTTCAGACTGAAGATGAAAAACTACTTCACCTTGCTAAATTGATGCCGACCCAATGGCGCACAATAGCACCTATGGTAGGGCGGACCGCGACGCAATGTCTGGAACGATATCAAAAGCTGTTGGACGAGGCAGAGGCAAAAGAAAATGAGGAATTAGGGTTGACAGGGCCGGGAGGAGAAGCTGGACCAAGTGCAGATGACGTTCGACGGCTACGTCCCGGAGAAATTGACCCAGATCCTGAAACCAAGCCTGCACGACCGGATCCGATTGATATGGACGAAGATGGTTCGCACCCCCTATTGTCCATTTTATTCACCATGCCTGACCGTTTTTGCAGAGAAGGAGATGTTATCAGAAGCACGGGCCCGTTTAGCCAATACACAAGGGAAGAAAGCTAAGCGGAAAGCCCGTGAACGACAACTAGAAGAGGCCCGACGACTTGCTGTTCTCCAGAAGAAACGTGAACTGAAAGCGGCTGGTATAATGTTTGTGTTTTCTTTGCCTTGAAACTCATATAAATATCCTGACGCTTTCACAGCATGCGACATAAAACCAAGCAAAAAGGAATGGATGCAAGTATCCTTTTTGATTGTGTACCGATTGTTTACTAATAACTATCTTCTAGTATAATACGGATATTCCCTTTGAGAAGAAACCCGCCCCCGGTTTCTACGATACCTCGGAAGAGCAGGCGCGTATAACGAGTGCGCCAGTCGGTCAATCTCTCCGGCGCCTTGAGAACAAGCGGAGAAGCGACGACGACGAAGCAGAGCGCAGAAAACGTCAACGTCGAAACGCCGAAAACAAGGGCAATGAGCCCCACCAGACAAAATTCATTGCGGCCCGCGATGCTCAGATCCAGAAGCTCAAGGAAGCTGAGAGCATTGGTCGGCGGCGAAAGTTGTCATTACCTTCAGCTCAAGTTGGGGAGACGGAGCTTGAGGAGATTGTTAAGATTGGTGTGACGGGAGAGAAGTCCAAGGCATTGGTCGCAGATGGCAGTGCAGCTACTTCGAAGCTCATTGGTGAATACGAAGGGCTGGAAGGTGCGCGGATGGCAAGAACACCTCGCACGGCCCCTCAACGTAGGTTTTTCTCTTTGTTTGTGATCTGACACGTTCTGATATAAAGATACAGAGGACAATGTACTAACTGAAGCCCGAAACCTGCGCAACATGACAATCGCCCAAACTCCTCTACTTGGCGATGAGAACACGCCTCTTCATGTTGGACCAGGTGGTGGTACTGGTTTCGAGGGCGCTACACCTCGCCATCAAGTAGCATTCACCCCTAATCCGCTCGCGACACCCTTGCATGGTGGCGTGGGAACCGATGTTCTAGTAACACCCCGGGGTGTTGGCGCGACCCCGCTCCGTACACCTATGCGCGACAATCTAAGCATCAACCCGACGGGCATGGCGATTGGTAACGAGACGCCGCGCGAACAACGACTTCGTGTTGACTCTGCCAAGCGAACACTCAAGGCCGGGTTCATGAACCTCCCTAAACCAGAGAACAACTTTGAGTTGTTGGTTCCGGAGGATGAGGAGGAGGAAGAGCTGAGTGGTCCGATGATTGAAGAAGATGCCGCAGAGCGCGACGCGCGGCTAAAACGTTTGCGAGAAGAAGAGGAACGCCGGATACTCGCGCGACGGTCCAAACCTGTCCAGCTCGGTCTACCTCGACCTGCACGCGTCGACGTGGCACAGCTCATGCAAGATCTCGACATCGGCGACGACGACCTCACGGACGCTCGCAAGTTGATTCATGCAGAGCTTGCAAGTCTTTTGCTGCACGACTCCATCGCACATCCGCTTCCTGGCACCAACCTTCCCGGGGGTACCATCTCGACATACGAGATGCCGGACGATGATGATATCTCACAAGCCAGGTCTCAGATTCACCTCGAGCTCGCAACGACGATAGGTTTCCCTGACGCTACCGAGACACAACTTAAAGAAGGGATAATCACCCTCGCGAGCAACGAGGAGCACGACGAGTCTGTTTCGTGGGCCCACGTCCGTCAACAGCTCACGTTTGACAGCAAGGCACGGAAATGGGTCGACCCGGACACGCTCTCTGTCGAGGAGCGCATTGCGGGCTACACGACGCTCTTGGACGAATGCCGCGAGCAAATGTCTAAGGAGGCGAGCAAGGCAAGCAAGATTGAAAAGAAGCTGGGGATCACACTCGGAGGATACCAGGCACGGAACGGGGCGCTCGCCAAGCGCGTCACGGATGCGTTTGACGAGTTGATCAGGACCCAGGGCGACTATGATAGCTTCTCGCGACTGGCTACGATCGAGTCCGTTGCGGGTCCTCGGCGGGTTGAGACGCTCAAGGAGGAGGTGGAAATTCTCCAACGGAGGGAACGGTTATTGCAGGAGAAATATGCAGATCTCGATCGGAAGAGACAAGAGGCAGCATCAAGAGTGACGGCGCTCGAGGATAAGATCATGGCCGAAGCAGAAGCACTCAACGAAGCTGCGCTTGCAGAGACAGAGGGTTGAGATCATTGCATCTCTTTTTATTATTCAAGTTTATGTATCCAGCAATGCTAGTGTAAGGTTGTATTCCATAGTACATCGTGATGAGCGCGCAGTGGCAGTCCAGCGACGATCTTTTGTTCCCCTGTCAGTGGGCGCTCTAAATGAACGCTACCAGGATGGACACAGCTGGCCCGTACCGAACTACCACTTGTTCGCCTCCCATGGCCAGCGCTGAGAAGATCTTCACTTCCGCTACTTCGGTCATCAGAAACCACTTATCTGTTCGCGATAAACGGATCCCGCTGGGCGTAAAGGCATTATCCCTTCCCATGCACGCCGCTGAGCTACGAGAGCGGTGATTTCATTCGTCCAAGCTCCACCGGGTCCATGACTCGACCGAACCAAAGTACCCTGGCCGCCGTGCACCACACTTCCTGCCAAAGAACCAGTCCCCCCCGGACACCGGGCGATATGCCTTATGGGGCCTGATCTACGAGGCGTTCCCACACGGATGACTATGCCGTAGGAGCGTCGCGCTGGACAAGTCTAGACGCCATGACGAACAGCAGGCCCTATGATAGCCGGAGGGTGAGATGCCCATTGAGCGCGACCAGGAACACGCCAGGGAACGTCTCCGAGCCTGCAGGCGCCCCTTCGACCATCTATCGGATCAGGACAGCTGACTCGCCTTTCCTGAGCGCGATACGTGAACGCACTGTCCGTAATGGCAGCCGCATTCCGTAGCATTGGGTGATACGGAACGATGGGGGTGACAGAGACAGACAGGACGGGACCTTAATAACGGGAAAATGTGGGTAGGGAGGGGTTAAGGAAGAGAAGGAATTCCGATTTGGATGGCCATGTACGCATCTTGCCTGCGGCGGATCTGCGGTCACAGACTGGCCGGAGAAGGGGATGATAACGAGCGATATACACAAGGCGAAGATATGATCCAGATGCTGGGCCCGAGTATCCGACCCCGTTCCGCGGGAAACGGAGGGGACAAGGCAGTAGAGTGGGACAAGACAGACGACGGGGACAATCACGCCCAAAACAATCAGTTGCCATGTTGAAACGACTGCGCATCTCGTTTCGGACACCGACCGATGCGTCCACAATACCGCGTCCTCCTCGCCCTCCCCGTCCTCGCCCTCGTCTCTCTCTACGTGTTCTCTACCGGCCTCTTCTCCACGTCTGCTCCGGACGAAGTCTTTGGTCTCCTCCACTTTGTCACATCCCCCGACGAAGCAGACCGGGTCGTCACCGGCAATGCATCGTTTGGGGGACCAGAACAACCCATGGACATGGCATGGTACGCGCTCGGATCTGTCACCCAGCACGGCCGCATGTCAGCCGGGTGGGCGGCGCGCCTCCACGTCCTGCGCACGCAGTACCCCCTCGTCGTGTTCTCCAAGGTGCGTCCGCAGTGCCGCCTCGTTCCGTGGCATGACCCAAATCCGTCTTAGTCATACTGCCCGTAAGTTTCTCCGAGGCTTGGCACGTTCTTCATGTGATCCCGTTTAGGTATTCGAAGCGTGCCAAGCGTCTGCTCGAGGCGTACGATCTGTCACCCGCACCCAAGATTGTCGAGGTCGATATGCGAGGTGTGTTTGTCGAATTTCAGCTTGGCTTGGCTGACGGGTTGCAGCGGACGCGGGTCACATCAAGACGCTGCTTATCCGTCTGACGCATCGTTCTACGTTTCCAAACATCATTTTGCATGGCCACTCGCTCGGCGGTTCAGACGACCTCGTGCGGCTGCATGAAGAGGGTCGGCTAAGCGAGATACTAGAAGAAGGCGGAATAACGGTGCGGTGGAGCGGCAAAGACGTGTTGTTCTAGCGGCCAACGTGTGTGGTTGCACCGAGTCCCTGGGCTGTCATCACGACACTGTCGCTTATCGTAAGGCACTAATCTAAAACACAATGCAAGTCCTGTAGTAAAGACAGTGCTAATTCAGCCGATTGTCCTGTACAAGAATCGTAGACCATTCGTGAGGTATTATTCTATATGATGTGAATGATGTATGCAACCAGACAAGTACCGTCTCCTCGACACCCGTGTCCGGACGGGGTCCTAAGCGGCTTGGCGCTTGCCTTTTCCCTTTCTCTTCCCAGAGTCGACCGTGGCACCGGCTTCGACTATTCTCCGGGATAATTCGCCATTTTCATGCAAATTTCTGATTTCGGCCATGAGGCCCCTTGTGTCCGATGTTTCGCTTCCCACAGGGCGACCACCGATCATGAGGATAGGAAGGCCGGGAACGTCCGTCAGTCTGCTCAAAAGGGGCAAGAGAACATGGGCGTCTTCGCGCTGATCTACTTCGACAACGAGCGGCGCGGGATGGAGGTGCATACTCGACAACAGGTGCCGAACCTCGCGTGAATCGGATGAGTGGAGCTGCGGACGTGTCAGAGACGGTGCCAATGAAACGCGCGCGACGGGTTACCTTTGCAAACAGGATCACTGGAAACCGCGACCAGACTTGCTCCACAAGCCGGTCGAGTTCGTCCCTTGCGGACTCGCTCCGGGGGTCAAAGTCGAGCACTAGCTGGGGGTCGAGCGAGTGTCGGGGGTCGACGGATGAGGGGAGGACATTGTGGGGGAGAGCGGCAATGAATGCGGAGAGAGCAGCAAGCTCTTCCGTGGGGGAGAGGGACAGAGCCAGACGTGGTGGCACGGGCTTGAGGTGTTGCTGCACCTTGCGGTACTTGGTAGATGGTTTAGATGGCAGGTGGCTCTCTTCGTGTACGCGGGTAGGGTGCTCCTGCACGCGTGTCAACAACGACCTGGAGAGGTTGAGGGAGGGATAGGCGACGAAGAGGAGGTAGCAGGTGATGGAGAAGAGGGAGAAGAGCGCGATGAGCGCCGTGCGGTGCTTCACGCGGTGTTTCCTCGGTGAGCCAATGGGGCTGAGGAGGGGCATTGGGAGGGACATGGCCGGACGGAGCGAGCGTGGAGACGAGGATTTAAACGAAAGACGGGATGAATGAGTGCGGCGATGCATGAGGTTGATTCAATAACGCCATTAATTTTCCGAGCTAAACATTTTCCAAATACACATTCCCACGCTTTATCTTATCGCGTATATTCCCTTTTATGGTTAGCAGCGTCTAATCCTTCTTGGCAAGAAGACAACGACATCTACAATAAAATAAAACGAAAATATTCACAAAACAAGAATTATTGTCTAGTCTTCGTCGTCAACAAAAAAGCTCCCGACGACCTCTGGGTAGCTGGTCGACATCGGGCGCGGCCTTGCTTTCTCCTCACCACGCGTTTCCACAGCGGTCTTCACCGGGCGCAACGGACTCGTTCCCGTCGCGTGAACACCCTGCCCCACCGCTGCAAGCGTCGCGTACGTCGGACGCGCTGGGCTCGCTCGAAACTCTTCGTCGGCACGCGGTTCCACATCTGTCGACGTCGAGTTCGTTGGATGCAGCGAGCTTGCTCGGATTGCTCTCCCATCAACACGTGGCTCCTCAACGTGTTGCGAGAAATGTTCCCGAAGATGGTTCATTACCTGTTGCTTAATCTGCAGACACACGTTGGCCGTCCATTTCCCTATTACCAAACATCACACTTACCTCGCCTGCCACCGTCTTTGACAATTGCAACAGCGGTCCCGTCAGGCCCAATTGGACAATTGTGTACCTGGCTCCAAAAGATCAGTTCCTGTATCAAGTAATATCCAAATCACTTACGCCGCGCTCGCCATCGTAATCAGCATCATAAAGTAGAGGGGGTTAAAGAGCACCATCATTGCTTCGTTCCATCCAAGCATCACCATCAGGCCGTACATCCAGTACGGCACTTGTGCGATCGACGATACAGTGCTGCGTTTCGCTTCAACAAAATAGGCGTCCGCATCACGCCGGAACCGGGTGGTGATATCAAGGCGCTTGGATTCCGAAAGAACGATCAGAGACGCAGCAAAGTCAAATTCCTCGTCCCCGTCGGGGGTGGTGCCAGAGGGGAGCGTATACTCTAGCGAAGAGTCAACGGGCAAAATCTTGGAAAACAGGGGGATGAGTGACAACGTCTGCACAATGCTGTCAGCCCTTGTTCTACGACTAGCACATAAAGCGTACCTCGTCCTTTGCCTTGCGAAAGGCGCCCTCAATATCGTCCTCGGGCTTCCATACCCGAGGAACCCCTTGTTCGTCATATCGAAATTGTTCCTCAAAATGCATGCGAAGCTTGCCGAGGATAGCGGTGTCTGCTATCAGCTCATCGATCTTGGCACGCAGGGCCAGCCAAGCACGTGTACGAAGCGATGATACCGCATTTGTATTTTCTTCCTCCGTGCAATTGAACGCTGAAATAGACTTGATAAGGGCGCCAACAGAATAAGCAAGTGCTTTCACCTCTAGCCTTTTTGAGATATGACGATTCGGCTCTTTCCAACAGTTGCTTGAAAGACCCCAAAACCTTGTCCCACATGTCAGGAGTCGCCTTGTTTAATGCAATGTCCACAGGTTCAGAGATCTGTTTCTTAAAGTTCCTCTGCATGATGCTCAGTATTCATCCATGATGCCTGCACAGCACATCCTTACCTCAATGTGGTTGATGGTCTTTTTCGTTTCATCCCTCCTAAAGACCTCCGCAACATTGGCGATCTCCTCTCTCAACATGGATAGTTCCTCCTCCCAACTCCATTCTTTCTCTTCAATGCAGGCTTCTTTGCCAGCCATCTGGAATCGTGTTTCGCACTGACTCGTCGCTTTACTGACGACATCTCCGAAATTGTACTCTGCACCACCACTCAAAGTATCATGCAGCGCGGACTTGAAGGCAGAGAGGCATGACTTGTGCAAATTCTTGAGTTGGCCGAGGAAAAGTGGGCTGAGGGTGGAAGTGATCGTGGCGTGTAAATCAAGCCGTTTCCGAGAATAAACACCCTGATGGTATCGCGAGGCATCACGGTCATAGCGGGCTGTGCGGTCCGTGGATCAGAAAAGATATCACAGCCAGTGGCCATTGGGCGGAAAAACGCACCGAGTGCTTGATCTCTCCAGCTCTTCATCAACGCGCCAAGTCCTTCAACTACCCGTCCGGCCTCAATTGGTCGTTTCTGTGATTTGGCTTGCTCGCCGAACTCGGCAAGTGCGGCAGTTGAGATCTCATCGCAACGGAACTGCGCTAGGAGTTCCTGTTGGGTTGGCAGGTCCAGATCCTTGTTGGTTTGCACTTGTTCCTGTTGACTGTCATGGAATTGAAGATTGCCACTGGACAGAAGGTACATACCCATATGTTCTCCATATAAACAGCGACACCGTCTGCTGGTATTCTCTTATGATAAACATCCTTAAAGACATAGTCCTTGCGGCCTTTGCTTGTGAAGCGCTCTCTTAAGACGGCGACATCATCCTCGAACTTTTGCGCGGCAAGAATTTTGTGTGGGAGGGCCGTGAAGGCCAAATCAAAGTAGTCGGATAATTGGGCCTCTGCGAGTCCGGACGGCTTGGTCAACGAGTCCCAGATGCGCATTAGGTCAGCGGTAAGTGTATTTTGCAGGTTGGAAAGTGGCGTAACACCAAGGTGATCCCGAATGACAAACAGAAGGAGCGTGCGCGACCGGGGGCCATCCTGGGCCTTCTTTCCAAACAGCCCAAGGTTGACTTCGAATACGGTCTTGAGCAAGCCCATGTTGGCACCTTGGTAAAGACCGACTTGGTGCTCCCACAAGTTGATAATCAAAACCTCCGAGGAAGCGAGGGAGAAGAGGGCAGATTTGCGCTCAAAATCCTACGATGCTGTCAATTTGGACAAAGAAGGTGATGCGAGATTAGTCGAACCTGGTCTTCGCCTCGTTCGCGACCGTCTGTGCCTTCCACGTCCATTACCATGATGCCCATTCCTTTTCCTTTACACATCCAAATACCTGTACGAGACCAGTTCAGACGGACATCTCTACGGTGATCCAAAGAGACTCGCCCTTGGTTGTTTGCTGCCGCTTGGTTTCGTCCATGACGTCGAAGGTGGTTCCGAATAATCTATTGAGAAGAGTACCTATAGGCCGTGAGAGAAGGCACCACAAGACAAACGCATGGCATACTCTTTCCTGTCGACTGAGAACCAAAGACGGCGACAATGTTGTAGTTGAACCCGGCGTCGCGGAGACCCCATTGTTCAATTTGGGCGGATAGGTGCGGACTACTGGGGTAAGCCCACGTATACGGGATGCGCTGGCAGTAGTACTCACGTGAAATTCTTGTCGTCGTCAATGATTTGTATACGCTCTGAAGGTCCTTGGAGGACGTGACCATTGAGAGCCGCGTGTTTTGGCAGTGGTGCGGTGCTGCTCAGTGGACCGCCATAAGGCGAGGCAATGTCAGAACGAGACATGTGCTACAGAGAAAAGAAAAGGGATAAGATACTTGTGCTTGCTGGCAGAGAGAAAGAACACACACAATCAGTTCGGCCACTTCCGAGGTCCGCCAGACCCACTCGAACGCAACGCCGTCGACACGACTCGAACAGCCTGTCAGCTAACCGTCCCACAGCATGACACCGCTTGTGATTTAGAACTAGGGCTTCTCGGCGCTTTTAAGAATAGGATAAAAGGGCTGGTTCCGCCCGGACAGCCACTTCAACGACTATCATCCTCTCCAACATGTTCATCTACTTGGGTTACAAGAAGTACAAGGAAAAGAAGGCGGCCAAGGAGGAGAAGAAGAAGCAGGAGGCTGCCGCGGCATCCAGCCCGACGGCGCCAGAGGGTGATGCCCCAGCGGTGCCCCAGGACGAGCAGCCCAGCAACTAGGTGTGTGGTCTCGTGCTGTGCGGGTGTCTGGTCTGACTGCCATCTAGTTGATACCCGTTCCAATATCCGTACTCGTGAGTCGGCTGTCCTGTCTGGTGGACGTGTAGTGACATGTCGGTCAGTCTGCGCTGTTTTGGTTTCGTATATGAGACGAATGTAATAAGCGTGACTTTGTCCGAATCGAAATGCCAATCGCCGATCAGCTCGTAGAGAAGCCCAGCACGCTTTCTCTCTCTCTCTCTCTCTTCATCCTCTCTGTCGCTCGTTTCTGATGCCGTCTTCGGACGTCGTCGCGTCCGCCCTCCTCGTCCACATCCCAGTCGTTTCGTTTCTTCTCTTTGTATTCTCCCTCTTTCGCAGATCTACTCCTTTGAAACGCGCACTCTTCATCCTCGTCGCCGTGTTGGCCGCGGTCGCAGGCGGGTCCGCCTTGAGTGTCGCCTGTGGCCAGCCGCTGAGAATCGTGGCAAAGACCTTCACCGTCCTGTTGCACGCGACGTGTAAGCCAGGCTGATCTCCTCTCCCGTCATTAATGATTGTCTCCAGTGTCCGCCATTTCTGTATATGCTCTCAGCCAGGTACTTCCTCTCTCCCTTCCTTTTATCGGATTTTTTCTTTCCCTCGCTGCGCTGTTCGTCGGTTGCGGTACGACATGTCGCTCCCCTTCCCTATATCCCCAGTTGACGTCGGACAGAGCTCATCTCTGCGCTCATTCCAACTAGTCCCATCATCCTCTCGGCCGCTTTTGCTCTTGTATCTCGCGGGGTTCTCCTCACCGTTGCTATGGCCGCAGTAATCCTCTGCCGTCGCCGCCATGCAACAGATTTGGATATCGAAAAAGGTGGGCAAGCCGATGAGTCTTTTGCAAAGACTTCTGGTCGCGTATCTTCTCCAACCCAAGCTGCCCGGCCATTTCCAGGTTCTCTTGCATTGCAAGACCGGTTGGAACGCGAGACCCCGCCCTGTCTCTCGTTTCCTTTGGCGACTTGTTCACACAGCACTGTCAAAGATGCATACAACGATACTGGTGCCCATAATTCCATGCTGATCCCGCTCATCCTCGTGGTTACACAATTATTTGCCACCTTCGTTGGCGCTCTGAGCATCGCTGCCTCCATACTCGTGGATGCCGCCACACATCACCCTTTGCCTCTTATCCTCCTCGTGAATGCCGCTTGCACGCTTCTGTGGTCTTTGGCGGCATTAGCCGTCATTCAGTGTGAGTCGGACGGTTCCAGTTCCATCTTGAGCTTACATTCCTGCCATGCACACAAGTACTCCCTGCCAGTCCTCGTCCATATCCTTTGGAGGAACAGGTTGTGATGGGATATGGACAGGGGTTCCTCGAAGATGACGTTGGCAAGTTCTCTGCTTTGCCCAGGATGCCGAAGCCCTCCCTCACTCGGCGCGGATCCGATTCTGTACTTGATTTCCTCTCTTTACGAGACCCGTTTGCCAGTTTGCCGCCCCAGCCACCTCCTTTTCCACCTGTCGGGCTTGGCCTCGATGAGGTTGATGTGGGATGGAACGGGAACAAGGAAATCAGCATGCAATATCGTTTTCCTGCACCTCGTTCGATCGTCAAGGGAGGGCGACGCAAGGGGAACCCCCGTAGCAACGGCAAGAGGCGTCAATCCCGCACTTTACTGCCCGTCCCGGAGATTCGAGGTACCGAAGCAGACACGGAAAGAGACAAAGGATTTGGAGATGAAGCACGCCTCGCGCAACTCCTACTCCAATCTCTCATCGAGGACAACGAAGACATTGGAGGTTTGAGCACGCCCACTCCAGTGCCACGAGTGCTGTCTCCCCAGCCGGTCTATGTACCGCAATGTTCCAGGTGGAGCACGAGCACGACTGTCCAGTCCGTCATTTCCGCTTCGATTAGCAACCGGTCTGGCGTGTCGACGTACACCACGTGTGCGAGCGAGAGAGTTCCGCCGAGCAGGATCTCCATGAACACGATTGCTTCGGTGCTCGGTAGTCGCAAGAGTTTGGAAACAAAAAGGAAGTCCGGCATGACCGCGTCGTCTTCAAAGTGTTAGGTGCCACTTGATAGAGTACGAATGGACGCATCGGAGTCGGCCGTGTTTGCTGACCTTGCTGATAGGTTTCGTCTCCCTGTATTCACCATCCATTTGCAAGCTGTCAAACTCACAGCATCGTCTTTGCACTCGTTTGCCTGTCGTTCTTTTGTCTGTCTACGCTCTCGGCCAGTAATTCAAGCAGAAAATCAGTCGTTTACAAGCATCAGTGTTGTCGAAGTACTCTTATAGATTAGGTCACAAGTATGTACATGAAACGTCCGAATTGCAATATTGTTGGAGTACTGCGATCCGTTCACCAGCTTCGCCAGATCGAGTGGGGCATCAACGCCCCGACAAGGTAATTGCTAAAAACGGTTCCGTTGGGCGCGAATACTGCGACAAGGACGGTAAGAAGCGAAACATGGATGAGCTCGTCTCTAGACGACGTGCGCAGTCCGGTCGTGAAGACGACAAGGTCGGCGCCCATCTTCAGGACTAGGATCAAGGATCAGGACGAAAAGAGGTTGAGCCTGGCTGGATGGAGACCGTTGAGAGGTTCTCTGGAACACGTGGACATGTCATCGCAGGCAGATGACATGACGTTAGCGGACGTTGTTAGCATCTGCAAAGCGGTCGAGTAACGTTACCACAACGTTACTGTTGAACAGTTCTCTGAGTTTACCTGAGAGCTCTCATTCAAGGACGAAACTGCCTACAATCAGGCCATTCAAGGAAACTCCGTGAGCTAAGCGCGCGAAAACTAGACTATTCCTTTCTTGTCGAGTTTTGACAGCCTAGTACAACCTCGGGTAATGGCAGCCCGTCTTGTAGATCTAGCAGGGTTCGCTGAACATTCACCGCGAGTGGCAGACTTTCATTCGCGCCCGTTTGACCCTGTGCGTGCCACTGATCTGATGAGTTCGCATGATGGCTGTGCCCGGCTTCCGCTTACGGGCCCGACAAAGTACCCGATGTTCTGCTGACCAACGGAATGTTGCGAAGCTGATGTTATGTATGCAGGGGCCATGCGTTTGTTGTTTCCGTTCTTCATCATGAACATCCCATTCGACCTCCTGCATGAGGTCGCGGGCTACTTGGACTCGAGAGCAGACGTTCTCCGGCTTGCTTTGTCGGTCCGTCTTCCTCATGTTCCCCCGTTCTCCATTTAACACTCCTTGAGAGCAAACACTTCTTCCTAGGTCTCTGTCCTACCCTCTACTCCGACGTCGAGCTGGTCAACACTAGGCAATGTCACTCTACCCTTTCAATGCTCAACAACCGCCCCGATATTGCCCGGCACGTACAAAAGCTCCTTGTCCGCTTTTCTACAGACTCGAATGCGCACCCAATCGGTCACAACGAGTACATCATTTCCACCCTCGTTCAACGCCTTGCGCCCACCCTGGATGCCCTTCACACCTTCATCTGGGATGCGGATGAATTTCCTCGACGTGACGACATGTGGTTTGCATTACGAATATCGTAAGACATTTCTATTGAGTGGTGATCGATAACCGATTGTCTCTCAGGTGCTCACGCCTCACAACTATTGGTGCCTCTTACGGCGCAGAACTTCCTGAGACCCATAGCAACGTTTGTATTGTCGACTTGCACATCAAACTCAACTTATCGTGCTTTAGCTTTTCCAGTTCAAGGGTCTTCGCGGGTTTTCTCTCAACGTGAAACGAGGATTTTACGAGCGGTTCGCAGACATTGATCTCCAAGGTAATCAACCCGTGCCTACAATGAACACCGTTCTTATGGTTACAGAGTTCCATGCGGAGTCCCGGTTATGGGACATGCTGATCCGCCGTTCTCCTGGCCTGGAAGAGTTGCATATTGGTGGCGCTCCATTCATTTCCGCTCAGGCAGTGCGTCCTTTGTGTTATGCCCGCTGGCCCAGGTTGCACACCCTTTCATTGGGTGACATTTTGCTTGATTGGGACCCCCGCCCAGGGGTCAAGCCTCCGTTCGTCGCCTTCCTTGAAGCACACCCTCAGCTTCATTCGCTTCGGACATCCCGCGCAGCGCTGAATCCTGCTCTCCTCCCGTCTCTTGCACCAGGCTCACTCCCTGAGCTCACACACTTCAGCGGCGCGATAGAACATCTACAGGGTCTAGGCCCTACACACCACCAGATCACCAGCGTTGCGATCGATGAACCTTTGATCATTCGTGATCTTGCACCTTCATTACTAGCTAGTGTTCTCAGGGGGATCAAGTCCTTGACAGAATTGCGCGTCTGTTTCGTCTTTCAGTCTGCGTATGAAGGCGGAAGTTTAGTGCGGTCTATCTCACACGCATGTCCTGGCCTTTCCAAGCTTGAGGTGATATGCACTCGCAAATCCTCGTTCACTATCGTGCGTCCGCTTGACTGTATACACTTCTCATGGCACACCTAGTTTCACAGGATACGCTTGCAAAAGCACTCCGCACACTTCCTCGGTTGCAATATCTCCGTGTGACATTGGTTCGCTCTCAACAAGAAGACTCGCTCCCAGCCTGTGCAGCCACAGTTGCACACACACTCCCGCGATTACGCGCTTTTTCGATAACATTTATTCCGCCCGACTTACCGCTTCCGCTCTACTTTGGTTTGGAAATAGGCCGTACCAGGGGTGATCCTGGCCATCCATATACCGAGACAGGCACCTATACCCTCCAAACAGACGAACATGGTTTACCCACCTCTGTGACTTGCACAGAGCATCGCGGTTCTCGTTCGCTATTGTCGTCATTCCCTGTGTCTTGGATGATACCCGCTGGCACCCCGTCACGAAAGCTGAAAAAATATACCTATACGCTCGGCTTGCATCCCAGCTCGAAGAAGCGACGTGGTGTTGGCGTAGTTTTCGAAAGGAGTGTTGCAGGTGAGGAGGTGAGGGTCCTTGTTGTATTAGCATCGTTGACTGGACTGGCACTGTGGGGATTCTTCTCCTGATACCCGTGTAGTTTATTGTAAGTACATAGTGTGGGTCATTGTAGGCAGGTACGTTGGATGGAAGTTCACTAGTGTCACTAACCAAACGATCGTCGGGTGTGAGCTTAGATTCAGGACCCTGCGAAATCCAGAAGGGTAGGGAGTATGCTAGAGAAAAGAAATTGAAGGAGGGTGCAACGCCTACTTCAATGAGTCTGGTATTCCTGAGCCGTGTACAGGGTAAACGTTCAAGTGATGTGAGAATGCTACAGCCTCATTCCAACTCACATCATAGTACTCAACCAAATTCCCACTGACGATGCCAGTAGTGGGTCTAGAAACCCGCTTCAAGCGACTTCCTATTGAAAGAGATTGTCGCATTCTCGAACGGAATCCGTGACTCAGCTCTAGGAATATGTAAACAAACAAAATTTCAGCATTTCTGAACGCCTTCGCCAACAGCTAGTAACGATCCGTGTATCTACTGATGCCATTCTAGAGGCCCTGGCCAAAACATATCTCACGAGTCACACCCTCGACGCCCAGATAATTAATTGGCTGGCCAGTGGACAGCCATGGTCTTCTTTGATACTCACAAGAGTGTCTTTCAACCTTTGCTCACACCTGGCACATGGTGAGCTTCAATAATTTCCTGAAACGCGTGCGTGAGCCTCGCATCCAGGAATCATGAGAGACTTTGCCAGTTGCAAGCAGAAGCATCTCAGGCTGATGTACCCTTTGTAACGAGTGATCATTGGGAAGTGCAGAATATCCAGGGCAACAAGTATGTGTCGTGACGCTTGTACAGCAATATTCACTTTCTGAATGGGGTTAGTAGCATAGCGTCAGAGCCCAGAAATGAACCTGTGTTGGACATAGCCCAAGCAAGGGCACGGCGTAAGGAGCTTAGTGCGCATTTCATACCTCTTCCTCATACTTTGGGCTTATGTCTGCAGATCAAAGGCTGGATGAGATATCAAGATGGCTCGCTCCAGTGGAATGTGTACTGAAGCACAAAGAAACACTGAGGCAGCGTCAGGAAGGCAAGTGGGGAGTGTTTCTTGTGGTCGCACGGCAAAGGTATCAGTCTAGTGCATATTTTGTGAGTTGCCACAACTGTCATCCATCATCCGTCGGTGGTTGCGGCAAGTCGGTGTTAGTGTAGGTACAATTACCGTTCATACCCACATCTGGATTGACTGGTACAGTGCATCCACAATCGAACACCTTTGAAGCATATTGAAAACAGAAGAAGTGGTAGTATTCTTCTACTGCGACTTTCAAAACGAGCGATTGACAAGTTCCGCAGAATTGACACGTTCTCTGCTGTCCCAGCTGTTACGTCACATCCGTGATCATGACAGAGGCTGTTGATCCAGGGGACCTCCCAGACAAGATATTCACGCAGAAAAATGAAGGCACATTGTCTCTCGAGGAAACTGGCAAACTCTGTGATCTAGTATCGCATGCCATGAGTCGCTTCCACTATGAACCCTTCATAGTGATCGACGCACTCGATGAGCATGCTGACATTAAGGCTCTCCTAAGGGGATACTGCGCTCCATCTCGCACTCACCGAGTTTACCAAGGAAGAAGAATGCCCCGAGCCGGTGGAGGCATTCATTGACGCTGGCTGTGATCCAACTGCAAGTAATTCCAACAGAGAAACTGCTTTGGACATTGCTTTCCAGCATGGACATGTTTCTGTGCTCGTGCTCTTACTGTCTCTTGATCGAGTCGCTACTCTCCCCGATGCTAGGCTTTTATTTGCGCTGCGGCTGGCCTTCCCCTCTCAGATCGTACAAATTCTAGTAAGCAAAGGCATGGACCCGCGTTCCACCGAGACCATTAATGAAGACACAGCACTCCATCTTGCGCTCTCCCAGTCCGTCGATGAAGAAGTAATGGAGATGCTCGTGAAAGCTGGTTGCGACCCAACTGCAAGCAATTCCAATGGAAAAATAATCCTGGATATTGCCATCGCACGCGGACACACTTCAGTAATGAAGTACCTGCTCTCTGATGTTACTTTCTCTCCCGACATTCTGCTAATCGCACTACGGCAACGCTGGGCGGTTGACGTGGTCCAATTTTTGGTTCACGAGGGTGCTGATGTGCGTTCTGTGACATCCAACGGGGATACTGCACTTCATCTCGCACTCTTCACACACGATGAGGAGGAATGCCGGGAGTTGGTGAAGTGGTTTATTGAGGCTGGCTCCGATTCAACCACAAGCAACTCTGCTGGGAAAACAGCCTTGAACGTTGGTGTCAAGCGCGGGTTCAGCTGGGTGGTCCAGCTTCTAGACCCTGATGGCCGGACCCTTACTCCAGATACCACCAGTTGCGCTACAGGCTGGTTATACGGCCAAGTTGGTTCAACTCCCAACTGAAAAAGGCGCCAACGTGCATTCTACCACGTCGACGGGTGACACCGTACTTCACGTCGCAGTCACCGAGTACAATGTTGAAGAGGAGTGTCGGAAATTGGTGAAGGAATTCATGAGTTGGCTGTGACCCAACCTCACAAAATTCCACCATATACTTTGGTGGTCGAATTCCTACTCTCCAACGATGACCCCCTTCCTTCTGATGTTCTACTACTCGTACTAAGGGTACACTCAACCCCCGAAATGGTTCGATTACTAGCCTAGAGAGGTACTGTGGAGTGCACCACGTCCGATGGTGCGATGCTTCATCTTGCACTCACCGAGTACGACGTCCAGGAGGAATGTCTGGAATTGATGGAAATACTCATCGATGCTGACTGCAATCTCACCATGTGCAATTCCACTGGGGAAACAACCCTGGAAATTGCCATTGGACGTGGATACACTCTGGAGGTTGAACTCCTACTTTCGCGTGGTGTTCCCCTTCCTCCAGATATCCTGTTGATTGCATTGTGGAGATATTCGCTCCTGGAGATGATCCAATTTCTGATCCGCAGAGGTACGTGCATATAGCCACGTCTGACGGAGATACTGTACTTGACATCGCACTTACCAAGTGCTACATGGAAGGGGAATGCTACGAGTCAGTGAGGAGCTTCATCGATGCTGGTTGCAAACCAACAGCACATAATTCTACTGGAGGAACCACCCTGGAGGCTGCCATCGAACGTGGTAGAACTCTTGCTGCATTCCAATTTCCCATCTTCTCCGGATATGCTACTCATCGCATTACGGCGCCGCTGCACACCCCGGATGATACTGTTGTGCGGATAAAGTTGTCCATGGAGAGGAGCCTAACTGGAACACTTTGCTTGGGCTCGCCAATACATTGTACTCGGGGTGGTATGCAAAACATGCAGATCCTCAACACTGCGCACAAGACCCGCAAAATACGTCCTAGTTTCGAAGATGTCGATGAGCCATGCACAGTGCATATCGCCAGGAGGCGCAGACTCGGATAAGTAGGAACGACTTCAGGTCCGTGTCAGAACCTCGCACTTCTCATTCTCCGGCTAACATTTCTAAAATATTTAGTAGCTACACGGGCGAATATTTATACACACCTCTGTGACACGCACAGTGCATCGAATTCTTGTTCGCTGTTGTCGTCATTTCTGATGATACCCATCACGAAAACCGAAAAGATGTGCCTATACCTCGGCTTACTCCCCAGCTCAAATAAGCGATGGTTTTCGAAAGGAGTGTAGTACTGTCACTACATAAACTTAATGTACTACTGTAGTCGTACAAACAACAAACAAAGTTGTTTGTACGTTGTCCTTCAACGCGTTTCAAGCTGGCGTCTGTCTACTCCTTGTCGAGTTCCTCTTATGCCTACACCAGACATGTCATATCCAACGTGACTTCCATGGAGAGCATAACTGCAATCGGTGTCGGTCTCGTCTTGCGTATCGTGCTGGATGTTGCGACAGACAATGACGACCGAGTCAGTGGTGTGTTCCATCCACCGGTATCGTTGGCTATCGTCTTCTAACTCGCCCTCAGGTGTTCTCGTAGGGCTGTGGGAGGGCGTTGTCCTTAGCCACTTTGTACGGCGAATGCCCGGTTCATTTGACCCTTATCTCGGTTTTGGCTTCCGCATATTCGTGGACTTCCTCTTCACCCAGTCCATCTCCCGCCTAGCTCTTGTCGCCCTTTGGGCCATAGTAGGCATGCTCCTAGCAGACATCGCTCCCAACGTCTGGCGCGACTCTGGTCTCCGACATATCTACCGTCAGGTGCGCAAAGACGTTCGTCACGTCAAGCGCGCCGTCCCTCGCATTAAAATAAAAAACGACCTCCCCAGCGTGCGCTTGTTCAATCAGTCGCGTTCGACGTCCGCAGATGTACCGAGTTCGGTACGGAGTGATATAGCTACCCCTTCCCGATCAACAGCTCCTTCACGGGCACCGACACCAGGCCCGTCGCGCAGACCAGGCCGTAGCCCTCCGGGGACATTCCCCAACGTCTCTGGTTGGTCAGAGACAGGCACAGACCTATCCACCTCTCGTGATCGCCCAGTAGTACATCTAGGACCTTCGCCGTCACTGATACCCTCACGAGAACATGCTGCGTATGAACACGTTGACACGACTCATGTTGCCACCACTCAAACTCGAACCGCTACCGTCGAAAATACCACAGTTACGATCACGCAGACTCAAAACGAATCCATATCCGCCGTCGTTCCACCCTCGCCTAGTTCCGTCACTGCATCAACGTCGCTTGGACCTCCCGATGATCCATTGCGTCTCGGTCTCCCCACGATAGCTGACGACTGGGTGGATATCAACACTCCTACGCCTGCACCGGCGAAGGACCCTGTCGCTCTTCCACAACCTGATCCCCAATCAACCCCCAAGCTTCAGCCGAGCCCCTCCATACCCATGCCATCACCACCTGCATCCGTGTTCCCCCCTCCTACAGTGGTCGACGTCCCCATCGATCCTCCTGATATAGACCTTGATCACAGAACATCACAACTCCCAGACCAAATTCCCCTCCCTGAATCGCGAGCCGCCTCCGTGATTGGGGGTGTGTTTGACCAACCCCAACCTCGAAGTGCAATACGCGACAGCTTCCGTTCTCGTGCCGACAAGGCCACCTCGGAACTTGGTGTGGATCTTGGCAAATCTCTTGCGCCGCCTGGCATGACGAAGCAAAAAACGTCGAGCCAGTCCTCATTGCGTAGTTGGACTGCTGGGTTCTTTTCGCGACCCAAGTCTCAGATGGATACTGATACAACCGAGCCACCTAAGCCACCTCCCAAGGAACCCCCAGAGCCGGCCAGCCAGAGCAAGCTTGATGTGGGTGCTGCTGCTCCAGGGACCGAACCCCAACTGCCCACTCCCGCGCAAGTAGACCCCCCAGCTAATATCTTGACTCATCCCGGAGACACCTCTCCATTGTTGCTAGCACCATCAGATCGGAAACCAAAGGAACAAGAACGAACCAGTCAAAGCAAACTTGATCAGCTACCTCCGTCTACAGGCGTCGATGCGAGTCCTAATCCAGCTCAAGGTGGGGCAAACAAGGGCGACACTGCGGAGCCACGAAGAGACTCATTGATGGATTTACCTTCTCCCTCTCGTTCGCCGCCGCCTCCATTTAGTCCATTCGCGGGCGTTCCGGACGAGTCTGCTGACCAGGGCCTTGCTGTTGGAGGGACTCGGACGGAAGACCCGGTGACGCAGGATGAAGCGCCCACAGAGCTCACTGCCGAACAAAAGGCTGCCGAGGAGAAGCGTAAGGAGTTCTTGTTGGCACAGGTGCAGGAACTCGAACGGTCGCGGGTGAGTTTGCGGCAGAAGTTAGACGACGACGACGACGATGCGGCGAAGTCTGTCAAGTCGGATCTTGATGACACGGAAAACACGCTAGGTGATGTCAAGGCTAGAATAGCTAGAAAGAAATTCTCAGGTAAATCGTGTCTTTTCCGTGCTTGAGGATAGTCGCTGATACAGTGCCAGACCCACCCCTCGATCCCCCGGTAGAAGATATCCTTTGGAACATGTCAGTCACGGATACTCAGTTTGCAGTCACGTCGGCAGTCTTGAAGGGATTGTGTAAACGAGAAGATGCAGGACCCATAACCGTTCGAGTGTTGTTCGGAAAGCTGAAAAATAATACTAAAAAGAAGATAAACGAGGTAAAAAGCGCCCTCGATGCCTCCGTAAAACGGTAAGGCACCCATTGTCTTTATCCTATTCGAAACTGCGACTAAGAGCATTGCAGATATGGGTTCGTGACGAAGTTTGAAGGATCTTCTGGGACATGGAGCGTTACGTTCTAAGTATCTCGGATACTAATCCGCTGTTGATTCCTGGACGTCATACCCCTCTATTCCACGCTTTCGATGATGATTTATGAGTAACCGGCCTGTCTGTAGCGTGCTCGCAATGTTCTTGATGGTAATGCTCGAACTACTATATCTATGGATACCATGATGTCTTTCGGTGATTGTTGGATCTGCAAAGCAGCCCATCAGAGGGGTATGTCAACCTGGAGTGCAAGCAAAAAGGTCGCTATGCATTTATATGTGTCCATCGGTGTCCGAGTACGTTTGATATATGCTGGTCCGCAAGGTAACCTATTAGTGAGGGTAGCAATGCGCGAAGCCAAATGTGTCAGCTTAAGGCGCAAGCAAACAATAAAGTCGTCGCGCACCTACGATTTGATTAAAGCTGGGTTGGACCGTCTGCTGCAAGCGTAGTGCAATATCGTCCGAATAAACGAAAGATTGATTAAGTAGCTGGCGGCCGAAGAGCTATTTTGGCAAGCTCCTTGCAAACCACGTCCAGGCCGCCTCCAGTATCCCAGTAGGCGCACTCGTCCGCTGAGAGCTTGCCAAGCACATACGTCGCCGCATCGCCGTCACGACCAATGCCAATGCGGAACCGATAAAAGCTGGGATCACCGAGGGCGGACATGACGCTGCGCACGCCGTTGTGGCCATTGGCCGAGCCGCCAAACTTGGGCGAGAGCGTCTTGGGTTTGTGCTGGAGCGAGTCGTGGATGACGATCATCGCACCGGGGAACCGGGTAGTGTGGCGAAGCGCGGTGACGACTGCTGGTCCGGTGATGTTCATGAGAGGCTCTGCCGGACGTGAGTCAGAAGGCGTCAGCACGTGCAAGAGACCAACTTGGTTTGAAGAGCGTCAGATCCACGCTGGTGTCTCCGAGGATGACCTGTGAGCGACCTGTGAAACCGCCGAGGGCTCTGTTGGGAGACAGGCTGATGCTGAACCGACCCGCAAGGGCATCTATGATGAGATGGCCGACACTGGGAGAGCTTCGTGAGTGACGGTGGTTACTTGGTGTGGACAGAACCAACCTATGTCGTGTGTTGGGGAATGGTATATTGCCCAGGCCGACGACGAGCAGCTGAGGTATTCGAGCGGAGACGGTCATAGTAATATGTGGTCAAGAAAGAAGGTCAAAGTTGGGTAAAATTAATTAAATTAAATCGGACAGGAATATGGAGTCACCGAGCGGAGACCACAAAAATAGCGCTAATAGCTATGTACTATGTAAGAGTGGAAAAGTACAGGCGAGGGTGAGGATAGGATAAGCGTGCTGCTTGTTTGTCGCGTCCCATAAATGTGAACGCGAATTTTTCACGTTGTCATCGCTGCATCATCCACAGCGATTGTGAGAAGTCGCTGGTGGATGGCGAGATCGCCATACCCCACTGCGGCATATGTGGTAAATAGGATGGTCGGAGATGCATTGAACCCTGGGAAACAAATCGCGGGCGGGCCGGACCGTCAGTCTCAGTCCAGTTCGCGAACGCCAGATCCGCTGATATTACTGTCGCCAAAGAGGAAGTGAAATAGCCGATTGTAATCGTTTATAATTTATAAGGAACCCTGCGACAGATGAGCATATACTTTTTAACTAAAGGCCGAGATCTTGCCGAAGAACGGTGATCTCTCTTCACGTGACCGGTAATTCAAAGTGAGCACTTTGTCTTGCACGCTCCTTGCTCCCGAACAATGGCGACGACAGCGACGACGGCGCCAAAAACCCGTCTGCGCCATAGACAGTCCGTCGACACCCACGACGTTCTCTCCTGTCACAGTCTCCCCCACTCCTTCGAACCACTCGACCTTGCTTCCGGGTCTGCCAGACAGTCCCTCGGTGCGCTTAGAATCTTACTTCTCTCGTATCTCGAGCAGGTCGAGAACAAGCTCTTGACGATCGACTCACCCATCTCTGAGTTCTCCATCCCTGCAGCACTCAAGATCAAGGGCGGATCCACCGTCGAGGACGCACGCGCATGGGTGAGCGATGCTCTTGAGATGCTTCGCAGCATCCGTTCAGATGTCTGCTCGCATCTCCCAGAGCTCCCCGAAGTGCCTTCCTTGAGCAACGTTCGTGCACAGCTGTCGGACACTGCGTCCGTCGTGGACGTCCTTTCTCGCTTCTCGGACAAACATATCTCCGCCCTATCATTTCGGCTCCAGTCCCTTCAAGCACATTTACGGTCAATGGAGTCGTTCACCACTGACTTGCATGCGTTTCCACGCAGCACACGTTTGTCGACCCTTTTCGAGTCCATCATGTCTTCTGAGTTGGTCTCCGAATTATCCGACGATGTCACTGAGGCAGAGGACATGGCGCGTGACATTGCCCGCGCCATCAAACAGTCCTTACAAGGTTCTAAACTCATTCACTACGTAGACCTGCCGCCACAGTGGCGTAATAATCCCTTCGTTACTAGAGGATACCGGTACGTTTTTGGCACGCACGTTCCTCGTGTCTGGTTCATGCGGCTTCACTTTAGGTTCATTCCGCTCAATAAGTGGCCCCTTATCGTCTTGTCTCTGTTCGCTTGGCACAATGAAACTCGTGCGCTTCTCCTCTCCGCCATCTTGCGCCCCTACTGACCTATACTCAGTCAATATCCATACCCATTTAATTCCGTTCATATTATGGCTGGTCAATTGTATCCCTTTATTCAATCCCTCTGCGCTTCACGACATTCCCGAGACTGCATTTATTGCTTTTGCACTTGCATGTCTGTTCAGTAGCGTGGTATGGCATACCATGGCTGGATGTGCCCATCATGACGGCATGGACCTGTGTGCCAGGATAGATTATGTTGGTATCGGATGGTATGTGTATCTCGTTTTAGATACTGCATAAGCCTGACTTGGATCGGCAGGCTTATCAGCGCCAGCGTCAGTACTGTTGTGTACTATGGGTTCCAGTGTCATCCAAACCTGGGAAACTTTTTTCTCGTTTGCTGCTTTCTTATTGGTGTGGCCGGTAATATATTTCCATTCCTCAAATGGTTCAACGATGGGGCATACAAGGTAAGACTCCCTGCCACCCCTGTGGTCAAAGTATCGACGATCCACTAGCACGTTCGTGTTGTCTTTTTCCTCTCAATGGCTTTCACGGCCATCGCACCCCTCGCTGTGTTGTCATACATCCACTCGATATCACAGGTAATTGCGTACACCAGTAAGTTTTTCCATTTCGTCCATGTTTTTGTTGTCGGTGACCATGATGCAGGTCCCGTTTGGCCGTCACTAATCTCTTACCTGATCGGTCTTACTTTCTACGTGACCCACACACCTGAACGTTTCCTCTCGGAGCGTTTTTCTCATTGGCTTGATTGGTGTGGTGGTGGCTCACATGCCATATGGCATGTCTTCATTGTCCTTGCGATCAGCCAGCACCGAGCCGCTATAGCATCACTCCGGGATGGAATTCCCTGCGCACTCACTTCATAATGACGGCCAACAACTATACGTTTTTATGGCTTGATGATTTATTATGGGACGGATGAATCCGCAAGTTATGTGGGTAGACTACGGGCACAGAGCTATACTTTTCGCAGTCCTTTTTGTAATACCCATAATTTTCCAGCGGAATGAGGATACAGACCACGGATGATATTGCAAGTATAAGCGTACAGGTGTGAATACGACGAGAAGGAGAGAAGATTCCGTCAGATTAATTTTGCCTCCCGCTTGGCTTGTTGCACCTGGGCTAACCGCTGGCTTCGAAGGGTCATGGTAGTACCTTGCGCTGCCTTTTTTGTCGTTGGTGCAGGCACGGCAGGGGTTACAGTCGACTGTGATAGTGATATCCGTGTATCGTCCGAGGCAAATCCAGGAATACGAATGTTGTGATTTCGTTCTGGGTTGATAATCAACATCATTTATCGGGGGAAGTAAATACAACCTACCGAGATGGAGTTGCAAGTCCTTCACCTCGAGTGTATCCCCTCCCCTGTGTTTTGCAAGCCTGCACCCGAAATGGGTCACGGAATCGATAAACTCATCTGCAATCTGTAAGAGCAACTGGTGGTCGCCAAGTCAGATCCACGGCAAGAGAGGTGAGACAGGCATGACATACATCCTCCACATCGGGTTCGATCCGGACATTTGGATCGATGCTCGTCACCAGGTCCTGTATCGACCGCCGCATGCTCTGATCACCCGGCGTATTTTTCCGTCTTGCTTGTCCATCGTCAAGCGAGAGCGCCGTCGCGTCCTCGCCCCGGGCAATCTGCGACGGTGTCCCTGTCCGCACACGTCACTCCACGCCACACCCGAGCGGGGCGGACTGACCTGACATGCGGCCCCCGGTGATGCCTCCCGTCAACGTCGGCCGACCTTGCTGCGCCGTCGCCCACTGGACCGGCCCGGGATTCGTCGCGTTGAGCGTCGAGCTGATCGGGTAGCCGCTGCCCGCGGTGGAGCTGAGAAGTGCCGTCGGCGAGCCGCTCTTGAACGCGGATGTCGCGCTCGTCGTGGCTGTGGGCGCCGCCGGGGTCGTCGTCCCCGTCGTACTCGCCGTTGTGGTGGCGGTAGTGGCCGTTGTCGTCTATAAAAAAGCACAGTGAGTCTACATGATGTTCGAACGTGAGCGCTACCTTGGCCGCAGTCGTCCCCGTCGCGGTGGCCGCCGGCGTACCTGGTGTCGGCGTGGGCTTGTAGTGCTTTTCCGCGTAGTCTTTCAGCTGGCAAGGCGTGACATATGCATCCTCGAGACCGCGGGGCGACGCACCTGCTGGATCTGCTGCTGATTGAGCTTGCCCTGGCGCGCGAGTTCGCCGAGCTGGCCCATGTTTTGTGCGAGCAGCTGTGCGATGCGTTCACCGGTGATGGGCTCGCCATTTTGGATCTTGAAAGCGTTGCCGAGGGCGGTGATGATGTTGGTCGGGTTTTGTGATGCTGGCGTCGCTGGGGATTCAGACGAGCTGGTGGCCATCGGGTCGCTTTGCCTTTGACTGTCGTTAACAGGAGAGCTGCGATGTGAGAATAAAATCCCTTATTCGGCTGTCGCAACACTCAACTCTATAAGTAGCATCTGCAGGTAATGGCTGAATGGATCTACGATTGTAATGAACCTCTTGTGTGCTAGCAGTTCCGCGGCTCCTGGACAAATAACTTAGTAGAGTTGTATTCCGAGGTTCGTCATGGCGAACCTAGGAAATTCTGGCAACTCTCAGTTGGAACTAGCTACGGCCATGGACAACACAACTGGACTGGGACTACGACACACGATACAGGGGTAGCTGGTGCCAGGCTGAGGTGTACACTCAAAAAACCGCCGGATACCCTCTGTGTTTGTGCCAAGGGTATCAAGGTGCTGGGTACGCAGAAGATCCTCTTGTTATGGAAAGGTATCGGTGATGGCACACAAGACTGGTATGTCAATGAGTTTACAGAGAATATATAGTATCGAGAAGCCTTGCAAATGTTGCTGCAACCCATCCTCATGGTCGGCGCTTGTGAAAAGTAATGTCAGACGATAAAAGGGCACAAGCCATGTTGCTCCCCGACACCTGCGTAGGCTTGGCGTGTTTGCCCACATACTCTTTCAGCTGAAAAACAAGCGCGATCAACGTACTCTGGATGCCGCGTGACGACATACCTGTCGGATCCGTTGTGGGTCAATCTTTCCCTGAAGCACGACTGCACGAGCTTCTCGAACTCGCTCATGTTCTTTCCGAGCAACTGTGCGATGCGTTTGTTCGTGATGGGCCCCCGCTCTGGAACATGAAAAGCGTTTCGAATAGCGATGATCAGGTACGGGTTTAGTAATTCCGGCGTTGCTCGCGGTTCGCCCCCTTCAGCTGCAAAACAGGCGTGATCTACGCGTCTTCAGGACCGCATGGCAACGTGCCTGCCGGATATCCTTTGGACTGGGCTTGCCCTGACATTCGAGCTCGTCAAACGGGCTTGTGTTCGGTGACAGCACCCGCTGTGCGATGCGTTCGCTCATGACGGGCTCGCCAGGCAGTGTCTCGAGGGTGCAATCGAGAGTGTTGATGAAAAGCATGAGTGGGTTTTACGGAATTGGTGTAGCTGACGACTCGGAGGGGCTAATGATACATGAAGTGTTCTTGAATGCGGACGTTGCGCTTGTCAAGACTGTAGACGTTACTGGCATCCCCGTCGTGCTATCCCCGACACTGACATCGGAACAGGCCTGATGGACTTTTCCCTGTATGCCTTGAGCTAGCGGACGGGCATACGTGTCTCCAAGACCAAGTGACAGCGCACCTGGTGGACCTGCTGTGGACTAAGCTTGGATTGGCGGACGAGTCCGTCAAGCTGGCTCATAACAACTCTGTGATAGGCTCTCAATTCTGAATCTTGAAGGTGTTTCCAAGGGCAGTGATGATGTTAGTTGGATTTCGGTCTAAGGCAATATTAATGAAGTTGGGAACAAGATCTTGCCATATCTGCGCAAACCCCTATATATGGTTATGGGCGAAACATGAAAATAAAATGTTATGTTTTCCGCCGCCAGCCTTGTAAGTGAGCGATTTTACCAGATCATAGCCTCTGCGAACCTCCAGTGAACCGCCAAGCCCGGCAACGCCTGGACAGAAAACGAGATCAAAGCCTATAATCCGGGTAGTCCCTCTGCCTCCTTTGAGAGGCCTGACATGCCGCAGTCGTTACCCGCAGAGTTCTCCGTCCCTGCGGACCCCGCTACGGCCTACCAAACGGCGCACAAGCTCCTTTCCTACACGAAACTGGCGATGCATCCCGTACCTATGGAGGAGTCCGCCGTCAGTGATTTCGCTCGGTTACATGCCGCGGGAAAAACACCTCAGGACCAAAAAGAATGTCCTCCTGTTGAAGAAGAGACACACGAAGGCGGACGTATGCGTCATGAACGCACAAGGGATCTCGATGCTGCTACAGGAAGACAAACACCACTTGGGAATCGACACCGCGGAAGCACAGCTCATTGGAGAGGCTATCGCTGTGTTCAACGCCAACAATAGCACCCGTCGTGAGCTCGGCATGGAACCGTTGTCGTCGAAAACGATTCCAAGTATCACCATACGAGGCACCGTCCCCGTTTTCTACTAGATCCATAAGGACGAAGCTTGCGACGCGTGTGGATGATGGGGCTTTTCCAGAAACGCCCACCACCGTTCACATGCATGTACCCGGTGTCGCAATGCCCGAACGCCTCTGGATTGAAGGGATGGAGCCGTTGCTCAACCGATGGATGATCATGTTTTGCTTTGAAGCACTCACAAGGTTCGTTCATTAATGCAATATTGTTACCGGAGAAAAGAGGTTGACATTCAGTGTACGGCGCGTTTTATTGATGTGATCTTCTGTGGCTCCTTGATTTTTTTCTGATATGTCAAATACATGACGTGTTCCTAATCGCACAGACATGAATCATGAGATTACTAATGATAACGAGTCCGATGGTGAACGACGGCGCGGGCCGGGTACCTTTGTTAGACGTTTGACAACGACACCGCCATTCCAATCGATATCAGAGGAGAACATCGAGCAAGAAGATGCTCTCCATGTCGGAGTGAACGGCGCAACATGTGTCGCCAACCAATTACTTACAAAAACCCGAGGCCGGGGATCATCGCTAAATAAGCCTGTGTTGTTTCGCCGCCACCATGGTGGCGACACGTCACGTGTCGCGTTGGCGTCATTGCGCACTGCTCCAAGGGCGGGCAGGTACCGATTGAACTCGGGGCTAGCACACATGTTCCATCCGTCGCGTTTCCTTCCGAGGCCGCTTCAAATGGCTTCCTGAATTGAATGGACCGATGTGTAATTGTCCGGAGAGTGTGGAATGACGTTGCTTGTCGGCTTGCCGACAAACTACACACCGGAACATAACCTGTGGCAAAATTACAAAGTGACCCAACCCGTCTCGGAATTGGCGCTTGTCCGGGTGGAGCATCCTGTACAAGTAAAACACGGCCGCGTGATGCGGACGCTATCTAATCCAACCGAGCGTTACCAATCGGTAAGTCGGTGACAACGTAGTGATCTCATCACGAGCCCGCAGCCCGGAGTAGCCTAAACGAGACATGAGCAGATCAAACGTGACATCACAATGAGGGAAAAGTACAGAAGAGGTATTCAATAAGAATGAAAAGTGAGCTATGGACGCGGTCGTAAAAACTTAACCAAGTAAACACTTAGAGTAGGGTACAAGTAATATGTTTTCCAACAATCACGAAGGTGGGATAAGTGGGTAATTGTTCGGGGAAAGGGGGTAAAAAAGGGAATAGATATAAGATGTAGTATGCTCGGGTGCAGCGGGTCAGTAATATACAGTTGAGGTGAAACGAGTAACGATGTGCTTGATATTACGCAGCAAGATATGTTACCAAAGCGAGAGGTTGGTCGTGAACATGGCGAATGTGTTGCATCACGAGGATATGGCAGAAATGCGACGTGGCACGGTTATGCGGAGCATTTCGCCGTCGAATTCCGCGCGTACTTGGGCGAGCTCGGCATCATGCCCAAAAGACACGCGACGTTCAAAATGACCTGGTGGGAGTGAGTGGCTGAGAAGGGAGAGTGGTGTACAGACATACCACCTTCGGGCTCCCAAGAATCTGCAACGACGTGCAGTATGCGTCTTCTTCTTGTGGCGATAGTTCTGTGGAGTAAATGAGTGACAAAGTTTGGAAGAGGGACGAGATACTTGCATTCCGTCGCGTCTAAAGCCTGGTAGACGGACCAGGAGAATATATTCCAGCTGGGATGTTTCCACAGCGATCCAAGTATTTGGAGGGGGAGAGTGGCAGAGGAAGGAATCGAATGGCGCGCGACCCTGAGTACCATGTTCGGTGGTTTGGGGTGGCATGATAACGGGTGCCTCTGGGGCGAGCGAGTCCTGAGTGGCTCTGGATGTGTCGCGGGACATTGGGATGTGCGTGTCCTCGGGGAGAAACATGGAATAAGGAGGAGGGGGAGATGAGGGGACTAAATGGGATAAACAGGAAGACGAAGGTGAAGGGGGGGTCGGCAAGGGCCTGCGTTTTGGGGGCTCTGTGGAGGGGTCTCTGGATGGCTGTCCTTGTATTGCTGTGACGGAGAGGATGTTATCAAAAGGCTGGGACAAAGGAAGACTCGCCGTAGAGTCTTGCTGGGCGGACTTGTCTGGCTGTGGGTTGGGCGTGGACTCGGCGGGAGAGTGCATTGGGGTGGTCGAGTGGGTCGTCGTCGAGAGCCAAGGATATTGGAGCTGTGGCGTGTGAAATGAACAGTGGATGATGTCATCACTCTCTTACCCTTGAACCACTCAGATGCATCTGAAGCGTGTCTCCCTCACCTCAAAGAAGAACTGGTGGCTTGGTCCGTCGGTCCATTGTCCCTCTCTAACCCACTCACCGTCCACCAGTCGAGCTAGACGAACAGGACCCACAGCTCATATCGTCCACCAACTCGTTCTCGTCGGACGACACCGCCGTCGCACCAGACGATGGACACTACTCACACCAGATCCACCACGACGACAAACCACTCAAGTCGCCCAACCCATCCATACCCGTGTACTATCCACCCCGCCACCCCACCTCCATCTTCTCCTTCCCCACCCCATCCGCGTACTCTGCCCCACCAAACCCTACTGCACATATCGCACCCTGCGCACAGGGGTCCGCTTCCGTCCTATTCAAATGCGTCGTAAAGAGACCAGACGTCGTGCAGCTCGAGATCAACGGTGAGATCCAGTCAAACGCACACGACGTCACAACACAGTTCCTCGCCGAACTACGCGTATACACTACCGTATCTCGCCATCGTAATATCGCAGGTTTTCTTGGATGCCTCGAAAACGTTGGCATGGTCCTCGAGTATGTCGATGGGCGCACCCTCTACGACGTCATCCGTCAACGTCCCCATCTCACCCGCGAAAAGAAGACCAACTTCCACAACCAGCTTCTAGACGGCCTCACCCATCTCCACTCCTTTCGCTTGAGCCACGGCGATCTCTCCCTCCTCAACATCCAAGTCACACATTCCTCGGACACGATTAAGCTACTAGATTTTGGTCGTTCTGTTTCCATGGATTCCATCTTTGTCTCACCATCAGACGAACCCGTAGATCCTTTTCAGCACATCCACCCAAAGCCTGGCACAAAGACTCCGACGAGGACGCTCGAACAAATTCACCCTGGAACGCGCCCATTCGCTGCACCAGAAGTCCTGCGCGGCGAGTGTCAGGACCCCCTTCTCGCTGATGCCTATAGCTTTGGCATGGTCCTCGTCGCCTTGGATAGATGCGAGGTCGTGGATCTCAAGCCTTGGGAACAACGCAAAGACTGCGTACCAGACTCTCTCTTCATCGGCTGCGAGATCTTTGAGGCACGCGCTAGACAGTACCTGAAGAAGGTAGACACGAGGAGAAGATTAATGAAAGAAGACATCATAACGGCAGGACATTAAACTTCTAAGGTCGTTTCCCCTTTGGCCTTTTCCTCCCCGTGCTCGAATTTCTCTCCGAGCCCCCGTCTTGTATATCCAACATCTGTCGCCCAACAACGTCATCGCATACCCTTTACTCTCGTGTTTGTACTCTACCCCCCTCTCATCTGTGCACTCGCTACCAACCACAGCTCATGGACCAGCCATCGCCTTTTTTTATTTCTGTCCTTTTCCGAGTGTATTACTACTTGTTTTAACATACCGTACACCAATGTCCCCAATTCTTGATCCTATGCCATGCTTTTTTTTCCTCTTTGGGAATCCCGCTGAGTCAGCAAGCTATTCATCACCAGCTGTGCGGCGTTTCCAACTTTGGTTCATGGCCACCGTACACCCTTCACGCATGGGTCTCGTCCCACAAGATCCCAAGGACGCGCACCCTGATGTTCGTCGCGAGCGGTTGCAGTCGCCACCCAGATACGACAGGGACCACAGGGAGAGGGAAAAGAGGACGAGAGAGTGTGACGATGAAAGGGTACAGACCAGGAGAGAAAAGGACAGAGATGAGAGACGTGAGTGGAGGAGGGACAGGGACGATGATCGGGGTTCACCTCGGTGGAGAGACGACAGAGACACAGACAAAGCAAGACATCGCGAGCGGAGTGAGGAGAGGGACGAGGCAAGTAAAAACAGAAGACGAGCATCACCCGAATACGATGACTACAAGCGCCCCATATCGCCAAGCCCGGGAACACCACGCATGTATCCCAGCCGTCCGCCCGAGCGACGGAACTATGGCGGTGGCAGCAGCGAGTACTTGGAAAGGTGCGTGACCTTGTCTCTCGTATGTATCAATTTATGCCAACGCCTTCGTAGCCGGAGAGTGCAGAGGGAGTGTTCTGCACTGAGTATCTGGCCGCCTTCCCCGAAAGTACCTTCACGTGCACTGTATGTGATGCGTCCCATCCTCGTTTTCCGCCCTGACTTTCTTTCCAGTTCCCCCGAGCACGGCTCGTCGCGCAGGAAATCCAAACGGGACCGCTCAGAAACGCCAACCGACTCCTCGGATTCGGGATCAGAACGCCGGCGCCGCGAGCGCAAAGAGCGCAAACGCGCTCGGAAAGAACGGGAGAGGAGAGAAAAGAGAGGACGTAGAGAACGGCAGCGTCGGTCACGGAGTGATTCCGAGGATGAGCGCCGTGGTGAACGAGACCGGAGGAGCGAGAGTAAAAGTCGACCGCGCAGCCCGAGTCCGAGCCCTGTACCGTCCTCGCCGCGCGCATCCGAGGGCGAGGAGTGGGTTGAAAAACCTGCGACAGACGCGCCGTTCGTTGTGGCGTCTCAGAGCAACGCTGCGATGCTGCCTCCAATGACGGTACCAATGCATAGACAGGTGGAAGACGAAGACGACTCAGACATGGAACTTGGGCCTCAGCCGCTCATCAAGGCGATCGCATCCAAAAGGGTGGACGAGCGGACGTACGGTGGAGCACTGCTCCGTGGTGAAGGCAGCGCCATGGCCGCATTCTTGCAAGATGACACACAGTCCCGTATCCCGCGTCGTGGTGAAATCGGTCTCACATCGGATGAGATTGCGCAGTTTGAGGCGGCCGGCTATGTCATGAGCGGCAGCAGGCATAAACGCATGAACGCTGTGCGTATGAGGAAAGAAAACCAGGTCATTAGTGCAGAGGAAAAGCGGGGCATCCTCAAGCTGCAGAAGGAGGAGAGGGAGAGGAGAGAGACTATACTTCGGGAGGAATTCAGCGAACTCGTACGGGAAAAGCTTAAAGGACCAGAATCGAAGCGGACAGTTACTTGAATCATTGCTTCTTGCTTTACGAGCGGTCTAACTTGTTTTATCACTGCAAAGATTCTACGAATCTAGTACACACTGCACAAGTAATGTGTTTAGAGCTCGTCGCGCTTGCTAGGTTGGATGTCGGTGACCTCTGTCGTGAATACTAGAGCAGCATTCGGGGGAATAAGACCACCAGCTCCCCTGCTTCCTACAAATCGCGAATTGTGAAATGGACTGTGAAGTGGGATATGGTTTGACGAACCGTAGGCGAGTTCTGACGGGATAGTCAACGTGCGCTTCTCTCCAACGCATGCACCCAAAAGACCGTCATCCCAACCACGTATCACATGGCCAGCACCGACTAAAAAGACGCGTTCAACACCGTAGACGAGGGAAGAACTGGAATGGCATACGTTTGAAAGGCAATGGCTTGCCCCGGTCCAGACTAATAATAAGTGTGCGCGTGAGCACTCGCTCGTACCATTCGGAAAGTAATCTACCTAGAGTCAAACTTGGTGCCATCTTCAAACAGTGTACCAGTCTGTCGAGAACAAGTTGAGACGGCAACAACGGATCAAAACGCCTAGGACGCACGTAGTGAACAGAGATGGTGTCTCCTTTGGCTGCCTTCCTCGGGCATTCCCCAGGCATAAAGGACGTCTCGATCTGGAGCTCTACAGGCGGTGTCCGTGCACAAACACAAACCGCTACCGTCAACAACGAGAACCAGATTTTGAGCAACTGCATGATGTTGGACGTGACGACAGGCAGGTAACACGTGACGATGTGTTGTGAACGCTGTGTAGCTGAGTCAGCAACTGTACAGCTGGTGTTTTCACTTGCAAACCTTAATCCACAACCCGCCTCATCCTAATCGACCAAGAACATGGTGAGGACATTCAACGCGATGTGGTGTCGCATTCTCATCGTGTATTTAGCCTTCTCAAAAGACGTTCCGCACGAAACGCATCCTCGCCAAGGCCTCTCGCCAGAATCGGTGAGGAGCACGAGAGCTGATGCCTATCTGTGCTCAGTGACATCATTCTAGGCCCATTCCTCAGTGGTTCCGTCTGAAGACGGGTACCAAAATACAAGTATGCATATCGGATAATGAATCGTGTCGGTACGCTGATCCTTTGAACAGTACAACGCCAAGCGTCGTCACTGGCGGCGCACAAAGCTCAACATTTAAGCTTCTCTTTTTATTTTTCATGCTTGAAGGCGATAGCATGGGGACGGACAGACGGAGATATGTCAACGCACCCGCATCATGTACCACTCGCAAATGCAATGATAACTCCTCGAGTGGTGGTCTGGACCATTAGGTTGTGTCCCTAGAATTCTGCGCGGGGGATGCGTATTTCTTTGTGACCATTGCCTCGACGCTATGGAACCCCACTGGTATAACCCCCTGTGCAGGAAAATGTGCATAAGGACGAGAAACTGCACTAGGTACGAGAAGCTTTCATATGTGCAGGAAATTTGCGTGTCACTTGCAATTGAGCAAACTTGACGGCAATTGTATACACTCGAGCGTGGATTTCTGGTCTGGGTATCACAAGACGAGTCCTAGCTTCGTCCACCACTGGCGAGATATCGCCAAACGCTTAGACCCCTGTCTTGACATCCTCCCTTCCCTACACTCCACGTATCGAGTCCGTAGGCACGCTGATTTGCATACCGATGAGGACTTTCCCAAAATTCCGTAAGAGTGTTGTCACTAGCGCCCATCCTCCTCGCCTTCCATTCTTCGGGGGCATCAGTGATACCGACAAGGTTGTAAGTGAAGGGCACGTCGTGCCTCGCGTTGGACGTCCAGCAGCCACATGTTGTTCACGGCTTGTGCCTAGAGTGGCGATGCCCTTGGGACTGTTTGAACTGACAACCGTTGTGATCCGATGAAGAAATATTCTGGATCAAGCGGACAGATAATCTTGTATCTCATCCGGTCTCGTATAATGTACCATGGTCCAGGGAATACATCGTGTGTACGGGGCGCGCTATGTATGATTCCGCTGCTGCAGTTACACAAGAGGTTCAAACAACATCACAATATTCATAAAAGTATTCAACTCCCCATCTTATTCCTAGTCAACCATGCCAGCCGAAAACCTCGAAGAAAAATTTGTATGGTCCAGGATGCTTGTTCCAACGCAGGTAAGACGACGATTCTCAAGAGAATGCCCAGAGATTATTTCGATCTCGGAGATACTGATGGTTTGCGATCGGTTGGTCTTGCACAGATCCAAGAATTTGCAGAGGTGAGTGCCAGTTCTTGCGTTGGATCCTTTGTCTGGGTTCAGCTGGCATGTCTCTAGTATGAAAGCTGGAGCATCGGCGATGAAATGGTCCTTCGAAGCAACCCTGGCTATGTCTTTCACGAGTTGGCATTCGAACACGTGAGCTGAACAGAGACAAAAAATATCATCACTCAACTGTTCTCAAGAATTGAATCCACGCTATATGGTAATGACAACACGCGTTGATATTGCCATTGTGAAAAGTACGTTACTCCCGCTCCACCCAGCTAACGAGTGAGCGCCGACCTGCCAAGAGGGAACAAGACCTCGTAAGCAATAACAGCGAACGAAGTTTTTCTGTTGCCAAACAGAAACACTAGCCTCGAAGGATGCGAACAAATGGCGGAAGCGTGGCCACGACACAGGCGATTCTGGGAACATTCGATATGAAGAATACGTGATTTGCAACGTTGGTTATTCACTATGGCATCTCTTGGGTGGCTTGGAGGACAATCAATGACCCGACAGTCGTTTGCGACATCGAAGGACAATAACCCCAATCAGTACTCTTGACTCATATCTCCAAGGCCGGTGATAGAGTAGACGGTGAGTAATTTCCCGAGTAGAGTGTTCACTTCCTCTGCCGATGGCAGTACTAGTAATCCCCCATGCGTACAGGCCTTGGTCCCGGAACTTACCGCTGGGCATTTTGGTAGGAATAATTGAGCAGGCATCAGGTTGTCTCGTGATTATTGCTCGAGCTATCAAGATGCGGGATCGTTGAAAGTTTATCGAAATGATCCCATCGTTCTCATAAAGCGGTGTTGTTTTAACGTTGCGATTTCATCAATGCCCATCAGCTTACACTGTTTTATCCAATCACCAACAGTGCTACAAATATCTAATTCTTTACACATCTTCACCGGGGGACACCTCCTCGCACTGATCAAACGCACGATCATTAATCAACTTCCAGAGGGTCCCTGCAAGATTGTGTCTACTCACATCATCCTGTGTGCAGCACATGGCATACCGCCCCTTCGATGCACACGCCGTGGAATCCATGTCGGGGTAACAGTTTGCGCTGTAGGTCTGCAGAGCGATGTCAAATGAACACGGGTTTCGGTCGACAAGAATGGGATCTCACGTTGTTGGGGCAACAAACCATGGTCGAACCGCAATAGGTGTTTTGACGCATCTCGAGTGTGTTTGGCGCGGCGATGGTGACGCTAACGAGGGCGACTGCTGTGACGGCGAGAAGAAAAGAGAGTGACTTGAACATGGTAGTATGTGGGTTGTGAAGGAGCGAATGGGTGACCAGACGAGCTGGGCCCGCCTTTTATACATGAGCGAGAGTGGCTGACAAGGGATAGGAATACAATGTGACATCATCTTGGAATTGAGTTGGAATCGCGTGTTGGTGGCACACGTCACTTTACCCGAACCCACAATGTCTCTTATTGTCACCATTTTTTCACTCGTCTTTCTGACTGAACTTGTATCATGGATCGGAAAATCAGTTCTCCTCGAGTTTGTATGTCGCCTTTGGTCGCATGTCTCGCCCAATGACCCAGCACTCGTTTTCAGGCTTGGAGCCTATATTGCAGAGTGTTCATGAGTACCCAATATACACGACAGCGCAAGCTTAAAACCGAGTTACTCGCTACAAAGAAAGAGCTCATGCAGACGAGCGCTCAAGATCAATTCGCCAAGTGGGCAAAGCTGAGGCGGAGTGTCGACAAAGGGATAGCAGAGCTCGAAAAACTCAGTAGGTCATGTTCCGCTGGCGCGCGGACATCTGTTGATACATTTGTTGCAGACGGCGAGCTCGCCACCACCAAAACCGCATTCTCGGCCAACTTTAGCACTCTCATCTGGGTCTTGACCACGGGATTGCAGTTTACTATCGGGTGGTGGTACAGGAAATCTGCCGTGTTCTACCTGCCACCCAACTGGTTGGGACCTCTTACATGGACGCTTGCGCTTCCGTTCGCGCCTCGAGGTTGGTGGCCGTTCTTCAGTTCTGTTCATAAAGTGATATGACTCGTCTCCAGGCTCTGTGAGCGTGGGGGTATGGCAGATGGCATGCCGTAGGGTGATCAAAGTAGGCGAGCGCACCATAAAAAATATGACAAGTAAGGGATTCATTGGTCGTGGGTCTTAAACTTACGTTCGCGTTCGTACCAGCTGAGCCGTCTGAGCCCGCGGCTGCCAGCCAGTAGGGACGTCGGGGGGAAAGCGGACATAGACTTGGTAACATGTAGAGTCACTTGTCTGGCGTTGCTTATTATCACATGCACAGTAGGCTCGTGTCGAATATCACATGGCCTCCTAAATGACGTCCTCGGATGGAAAGCGGAGCGCCGCACAGTTAGTACTTGAGTACTTAACCTTCACCTTCACAGCACACAGCGAGCTTACAGAATGGCCACAATCCACTCAAAGGTTGCCCCAGATGCTCAGTCCCAAATCCTTACCGAGGGTGCCCTCACCTTCCTTGTTGCCCTCCACAGGACCTTCGAGTCCACTAGGCAGAGTCTCCTAGTCTCCCGTGACGTTGCCCAGCGCAGGTTCGACGCCGGCATGCCCCTCGACTTCCCCCCAGAGACTGCCCACATCCGTGCCGCGCCTGCATGGCACTGTGCACCCCCAGCCCCCGGTCTTGAGGACAGACGCGTCGAGATTACCGGCCCAACAGACCGTAAAATGGTCATCAACGCCCTCAACAGTGGTGCAAAGACATTCATGGCAGACTTTGAGGGTCAGCCTCACCGGCCCCCTCTCCGCTCACTTTCCTGATGCTTCTCATAGACTCGAGTGCGCCGACGTTTGCCAACATGGTCAATGGTCAACTTAACCTTCGTGATGCTGTCAGACGTCAGATCGACTTTGTGTCCGGCGGAAAGCCATATAAGCTTGCCGAGAACCTTGCCGTGCTCTTGGTTAGGTATGACGGCTGCCTACTTCCCAAAGACTGCTCTGACTAGCACCCTCACAGACCTAGGGGCTGGCATTTGGACGAGACCCGCGTGACGGTCGACAACGCCCCCATGTCTGCCTCCCTCTTCGACTTTGCCCTCTACTTTTACCACAACGCTCACGAACTCATCAGGCGGGGCTCCGGACCCTTCTTTTACCTTCCGAAGATGGAGCACTACCTCGAGGCCCGTCTCTGGAACGACGTCTTTCTCTTTTCTCAGTCTTATATTGGTATTCCACACAACACTATCAGGGCTACCGTCCTTATTGAGACGCTCCCCGCCGCATTCCAAATGGAAGAGATTCTCTTTGAGCTCAGAAATCATTCGGCCGGTCTCAATTGCGGGAGGTGAGCATCTCCCATGTCTCCTTATGCGAGCGTGCATTTAGCTCACGCATATATTCAGATGGGATTACATATTCAGCGCCATCAAGAAGCGCAGGGCTGATAAGGGTGCAGTCCTACCGGACAGGAAGGATGTCACCATGACCGTACCATTCATGGGTGCGTATGTGCGTCTCCTCATCCAAACTTGTCATAGGTACGAATTCGGTGACCATTTTGTGCAAGGACGCGCTGACAGGTCTACAGGAGGAAAGTAGCTGCCATAGGTGGCATGTCTGCGCAGATTCCTATCAAGAACGACCCAAATGCCAACAATATCGCCATGGAAAAGGTTAAAGCAGACAAACTTCGCGAGGTGACGTCCGGACACGATGGTACTTGGATTGCCCATCCACTCATCAACGACATTGCCCGCAAGATATTCGACCAGCATATGTTGGGTCCAAACCAGGTGAGTCTTATGCCTCTGCCATCCTGCGTATGCACATTAATTCGGTTCATTGCAATAGTACCACGTTCACCGAGATGATATCAGAGTGGCAGCTGCTGACTTATTGAATACGAACGTCCCTGGGAAGATCACAGCGGACGGAGTTCGTAGCAACGTCTCCGTCGTATTGGCGTATGCCAGCTCCTGGATGGGAGGTAATGGTTGCATCCCGGTCAACTACTTGATGGAGGACGCAGCCACCGCTGAGATCGCGCGTGTCCAGCTCTGGCAATGGGTCAAGTACGCCGCACGCATGGATACGGGAGAACCTATCACTGTCGCGTTCGTCGATCGCGTCATTGAAGATCAAGCACCGGCCATCAAGACCATTGCCCCTGGTATCAAACAGGATCACCTCGGAATCACGACCACTTACTTAAAAGGCCAGATCAGACAAGAGTGGCCCAGCGAGTTTCTCACAAGCGACTTGATGCCGTTCTTGAGCATGGCTGATGGCGTGGAGGCGAAATGGCAGAAGAGCGTCCTGTAAAGTATTTGCGTTGTTTCCTTACCTCGGTTTTGATTGTACCCTTCTTGTAACACCACCTTTAAGGCTGACAGCATTCACCTCTGTACAGTAGGTTTGACAATTCAAATGTGTTCGATTCTACTTTGTCTACCAACCAGTGGTACGGGTTGAACACTGAACGGGTACAACAGTGGCTTTTTTGATTCTCACCCGGACATTTAAGCCTTGGAGACATTGATCTTGGCCCCATGCACCAACGCACGGCTGTACGGGCAAGCCTAGACCGGAAGTATCAAGGTCGTGATTTCCTCCGCGTGAAGCATGCAACGCACCTCATGACCGGCTTTAATGACCTCGTCGTCCTCCACACCTTCGACCACGATATCCACCGCAATCCCGAATCCACCGATATCCGCCTCTCCGAGATGAACGCTTGTGCGGATCACCGCATCCTTGACGGCATCGGTCTTGCCCATGCGACCCGCCATCAGCTGCAGCGCGCCCAGGAAGCATGCTGTCCGAATTGTGAGTGCGCCCAAGTTTTAGGGAGATTCGACATACATGCGTAGCCCATCGCAAAGAGCTGCTCGGGATTCGTCCCGTCGCCGGGTCCACCCAGGGCTTTGGGTCGGGCAAGGTTCAGCGTCAGGGGCCCCTCGTCGTTGGACTGAACTTGTCCACTGCGTCCCTGACCCGCGGCGCATGCGGTCGCGGTGAACTGTGCTCTCGTCTCAGAAAACGTTGCTACGACAGCGCTGGGTGTACCTTGGTGTCCTTCAAAGTAACAATGGAACGCCTCGCTGCGTGCAAGCGCACCTGAGGTGCAATTGCACGCCGGGAAACGCTAGAGAGACAGTGGGCAAACATTTCAGAAAGACTATCCACAAACATAGCCAAATCTTGCCTGGACTTGAAACCAACCCCAGGATGGCCTTCGATCGATAAGCTACAACGATAGCGCTTTGTCTCTCAATGACGAGCCGGCCCACTAGCCATAGAGCTTCAAGATACGATGACGCAGTGAAGTAGCGAATGGATATGTCCGCCGGACAGTGCTGGACTATATGGTATTTCTAAATTTATCTTATAAGCATACGACTTGCAGTGTCATAACTACTACTAAATGCACTGGATCTTTCCGGTTCATTTAGTTGTTATCAAGGGATCGATAATTGAGTGGAGCGCCCTGTCCCACTGCCTCTTCAATGTCGACCCGGACAGGTACGCTGCCTCCAACCGCAGCAAGTGCAGATGCGGACCTCCTCAGCGGTAAAAAGGCTGTTGTCGATCACGCTCTGGATGCCTTGGCACCTGATCCCGCGGAGCGCGCCAGGTTACTGCGAAAGTTAGATTGGCATCTCCTGCCCCTAGTCTTTTTGCTACACCTTCTTTCATTTCTGTGGGTTGAAGTCTAGCCTACTTCAATTAACTGATTCTTTGTCATCCAGAGATCGCTCAAATATTGGTGAGCATTGTCCCGTATGTCACGACGGATCTGATCCTGCGTTTTAGGCAATGCTAAAATTGCAGGCATGTCGACTGATCTACACCTCGTGGGCCTCAGGTATAATATCGCTGCTGCTGTGTTCTTCGTGCGGGATTTCTTGCTTTGCACTTTAGGACCGTGTTTGATCGTTTCAATCAGGTGTCGTATTGTTTCGTTGAAGCCCCGTCGTGCGTCGAGGACGATTGTTGTCATTTCTCGAATTGACCATTAGGCAGAAATATCATCCTGAAAATATTTCGACCGTCTAGATGGAGTATGATAACACACCTTCTCTTGCAGCAGCTTTTCCCTCTGACACGCCAAGGAATATAGTACCCACAATCATGGTAGCATGGGGCGTGACCACGACGCTTATGTGCCTTGTCAACACCTACAAAGGACTTGTTGTGTAAGCTCTCGAAAACGTGCCGTGCACTCTGCCAACCTTCTATTTCATGTAGCGCGCGCGTTTTCCTTGGTCTCACAGAAGCTGGATTATTCCCAGGAATAATTTATTACATCTCATTATGGTATCCGCGCGCAGACCGGGCAATGCGAATTGCCATATTCTCCTCCTCTGCCACTGTCGCGAATGCCTTTGGTGGCATCCTTACGTGGGTACCCCCGATTTCCGTTACAGTAAACGCAGTATTAACGTGCTGCCAGCTACGCTATCGTTAAAATGGAAGGGTTCGTGGGATTTTTCAATGCACTTCAGCTGTTGAGTTTATTTCCCCTTGCAGGATTGGTGGCCTTCATGGCTGGCAGTGGATTGTAAGTAACCTCGGGAAGACCATGGGAGTGTACTCACTGTGTTCAATTAGTTCTGTCTGGAAGGACTCGGTGCGTTTTCAGTTCTCTTCGAGGTGAATGGCCAATTCAATGTCTACAGCTACCGTACTCGTGGCTTTCGGAGCATTTTTCTTCATGTATGATGTGCGTGTCGATGTCCCAGTTCTCCATGTGGAATATTCAACTCGTGTGTAGTACCCAGAGACAGCATCGTTCCTGACCGAAGCGGAAAGGTGCCTTGTAATCGGGTTGCTGAAGAGTGATTCGCAAAACCTTGCCACCCACTACAAATTTGAATTCGTTCTACAAGCACTGAAGGACTACAAGACTTACCTTCAGATCGGTATATACATTGGGTACGTGGACCATGCCACCTCACACATGTAGATAACGCTGACACATGCATGGGCCGCTAGGTTGCTCGTCCCCATTTATGCGATCACTCTTTTCATGCCCACAATTATTCATGAGCTCGGGTACTCGGCTGCTAATGCGCAGCTACTTTCTGTCCCTCCTTTTGCCGCGGGTTGTGCATTCACTATTCTTGTTGGGATTTATTCTGACATCCAAGGTCTTCGCGGTCCATACGTGATCGGTGGTACATTTGTTTCCTTGGTAGGATATATTGTTTTGTATACCCAATCAGGCCTTGGTGTTTCGTATGCCGGTGCCGTGATTGTGGCCGCTGGCGTATTCCCAACCGTTGCTGTTGACCTAACATGGGCTAGCTCGAATGCCGGTGGAGATATAAAGCGCGGGATCGTCATTGCAATGATTATTGGATTCGGAAACCTGGGAGGGTAAGTCGCAAGGTCGTTTCATTGGAATTCACGTTGACAAAAGGTCGGAAATAGAATATGTTCGTCCTTTATCTACTTTCAACCTCCACGATTTCCCGTTGGTCACGGGACAAACATGGGGTGGCTGAGCTTATCGTACGTCAATCGTCCGATGATCAACGCTAGCCCAAACTGACGGATGTCATCATAGTATAATTCTGTCCGCATTTACAATGTGGAACTACAACAGGATCAATAAACGAAAGGAAGAGTTGTGCCGTGAACGTGGAATCACCGAGGATAGGAAGGACGAGTTCAGAGACATGGGAGATGATAGTCCTCTGTTCAGATACGCTCTCTAGTAGCCTACGCATCATAAACACAGCCAAATATCGCCTACCGCGCCCTCCGACGGGGGCAGAGACTATTCAGCTCATGACTCCTTCCAGCAATATTAACGGTAGGTCATACTCGTTATCGCTCCAATGGTCTTCTTGCGCATTACCTCAGACTTGAACGATCTAACACAACCCACTAGGCTCCGGAGTTCCTTACGTGAAACAACGCCTTAAGCAGGCTAAAGTTCCCTCAAACGCTCCTTCTCAGACCGGCTTCCTGATTGCGATCGCGATGTATTTGCAGGCAAAAAACGAGCGGTGCAGAAATTAGCACGTAAAAGAAAGCAATTTTACACGTGTGCGCGAGACGCCAATGCATTCTTCAGATGGATTGGGGGTGAAGATGACCCGCATGGTTAATGTAACACAGGATCAATACCACTTGCGTCCGGTAAGCGCAATATTATTATAGCCACTTGAGCGCAATCCATCCGTCGGGCAACAAAATCCTAGGATGGACTTCGGATTAATCTATCCAGGATCAGGCGCGACACGTCAATCCAGGTCTAAAGAGAATGCAATCCATTGAATACCGGTCCCAATGGAGGGCGCAAATAAAGGACGTTTCTTTTGAAATTATGCCGTGGGGAAGCAGTACCGATGGCAGTTTCTTTGAGTGGGGTTAATGAGCCCTTACAACAGCACCACCGGGTACTCTAATACTGATGTCGAAGCAAGCTCAACCCGATTCTCGTTCAAGTAGGAAGTGCTTCAAGGCAAGTGCACCAGGATCAAATTCAGTTTGCTTACGATTTTTTACCGTGCAGGGTGGTCAAGAGGAGCATTGAGTCTGGTAACATATTTTCCACCAGTCCGTTGCGCCGTTAACCAATATATTTGTCACAATCCCAGCGTGCCCAAATAGTGCTATGGCGAGCCCATCCACCTACTATCTGAGACATCGAGATTTGATGACACGGCGGCAACTTTCTCGGTGAGGCAATGTATTTACGTGAGCGAAGCATGCACACCATGGTCGGAACCGCAGTGCGACCGCAATGTCGTAACCCGCATTGGAGATGATAACTGAGCGCAGCACCCCGCAAGATCAATTCTCGCGTCACCCACTAGCTTTCCAACATCGACTCGTGGACAAGTATGCTATCATCAACCGCAAATACTGCAAATACCGACCTAGTCGACGATGAAAAGGCTGCCGTTGATTATGCTCGGGATGTCTTGGAGCTCGATCCTGCTGAGCGTGCTATGTTATTGCGGAAGCTAGACTGGCATATCCTGCCTCTAGTTACTTTTCTGTACCTTCTTTCATTTCTGTGGGTTGTGATGACCATCTAGCCTGCCTCAACTAGCTGATACTTTCTTGTCCAGGGATCGCTCAAATATTGGCGAATATCGTCCCGCATCCTTACTTTGGTCATAAATCTGATGTCCCATTTTAGGCAATGCTAAAATTGCAGGCATGTCGACCGACCTGAACCTCGTGGGCCTTAGGTACAACATTGCTGCTGCTGTATTTTTCGTGCGGTATTTTTATCCTTGCGCTTTGGAACTGTACTTAACTACTCCCTCAGGTGGCGTATTGTTTTGCGCAAACCCCGTCGTACGTCGGAAAGGATCATTCTCGTTTCTGGAAGTGACCTTTAGACAGAAACATCATCCTGAAGCTCTTTCGACCGTCTAAATGGAGTAAGATAATTCTCCTCATACAGCAGCTTTTTCCTCTGACACGCAAACGAATATAGTACCTACAATCATGGTGGCATGGGGCATGATCATGACACTCATGTGTCTTGTCAACACCTACCAAGGGCTTGTTATGTAAGCTCTCGAACGTAGAATGTGTGCTGTGCACTGACCGACTTTCCATTCCATGTAGCGCGCGCGTTTTCCTTGGTCTCACAGAAGCTGGATTATTCCCAGGAATAATTTACTATATCTCATTTTGGTATCCACGAGCAGACCGGGCGATGCGAATTGCTATATTCTTCTCCGCTGCCACCATCGCGGGTGCCTTCGGTGGCATCCTTGCGTAGGTACCCCTCTGATTTTTAAGCGTGGTATTGACGTGCTGCCAGCTACGCTATTGTTAAAATGGAAGGGTTCGTGGGATTTTTCAATGCACTTCTTCAGCTGCTGAGTTTATTTCCCCTCGCAGGATTGGTGGCCTTCATGGCTGGCAGTGGATTGTAAGTAACCTCGGGAGGACCGTGGGAACAGTGTACTCACTCTGTTCAATTAGTTCTGTCTGGAAGGACTCGGTGTGTTTTCAGTTCTCTTCGAGGTGAAATGGCTAACTCAGTGTCTACAGCTACCGTACTCGTGGCTTTCGGAGCATTTTTCTTCATGTATGATGTGCGTGTCGATGTCCCGGTACTCCATATGGAATATTCAACTCGTGTGTAGTACCCAGAGACAGCGTCGTTTCTGACCGAAGCGGAAAGATCCCATCTAGTCAGGTTGCTGAAGAGTGACTCGCAAAATCTTGCTACCCACTACAAACTTGAATTCATTCTACAAGCGCTAAAGGACTATAAGACTTACCTTCAAATCGGTATATATGTTGGGTACGTGGACCGTACTACCCCACACATGTAGATAACGCTGAAGCGCTGATCTATGCACGGGCCGCTAGGCTGATCGTCCCCATTTATGCGATCGCTCTTTTCATGCCCACGATTATCAACGAGCTCGGTTACTCTGCTGCTAATGCGCAGCTACTTTCTGTCCCCCCTTTTGTTGCGGGCTGTGTATTCTCTATTCTTTCTGGCATTTATTCTGACATCCATGGCCTTCGCGGGCCGTATATGATTGGCGGGGCATTTGTTTCCTTGGTGGGATATATTGTTTTGTATACTCAAACAGGCTCTGGTGCTTCTTATGCCGGCGCCGTGATCGCGGCGGCTGGTGTATTTCCAACGATTCCTGTCGCCCTAGCACGGACCACTTCGAATGCCGGAGGAGATATAAAGCGTGGTGTCGTCATTGGGATAGCTGTTGGATTCGGAAACCTGGGAGGGTAAGTCGCGAGGTTGCTTCATTGGAATTCATGTTCTGACCAAGGAAAACAGGATATGTTCGTCTTTTATCTACTTTCAACCTCCACGATTCCCTGTTGGTCATGGGACAAACATGGGATGGCTGAGCTTATCGTATGTCATTCGCCCGACATTATTCCAAACTGACTGATGGATATAGTATAATCCTGTCCGCATTTACAATGTGGGACTACAACAGGATCAATAAACAAAAGGAAGAGTTTTGCCGTGAACATGGGATCACCGAGGATAGGAAGGACGAGTTTAGAGACATGGGAGACGAGAGTCCACTGTTCAGATATACTCTTTAGCTGTGGCTCCTAGTACGACGCGTCCTCCGACGTTCAAGTGACCTAGCCAAGGATATGACAGGATTGCACAAACACAAACTACACAAGTGCTAAGGTAGAACAACATGAATCTGACAGAAACCAGTAACTCGTGGTGATCCTCACCCTACTTGCACAAACATAGCCAAACATAGCCAGTTAGGAAAAACCTCGACTGACCTACACTCGTCAAGCCTATCTCCTCTGACCATCAACGTTTCGCTCCAGTGGACAAGTTTTGGTATGCATTTGTACAATTTGACGCTGCAACCTCCAACGGCTGCAACGCAGGCAATCGTTGGTAACTTTTCAGGCGCGCGCACGCAGGAAATCATCGTTTCGCGTGGTACACGCCTCGAGCTCTTGCGACCTGATGTCCAAACAGGAAAACTGTCCACAGTCATCGCCTCAGATGTCTTCGGCTCGATACGTTCACTTGCTGCTTTCAGGCTAACAGGTAGCACCAAGGGTGAGAGCCTCGTACGTATCCACGCCTCTGCTACAATCTCATCTTTGCTTTACTCTCAGACTATGCCATAGTAGGCTCTGACTCAGGGCGCGTCGTTATCTTGGACTATGATCCCAAAACGAGTAGTTTTGTCAAGCTACATCAGGAAACTTTTGGAAAGTCTGGCGCCCGACGAATCGTTCCTGGACAATATCTCGCCACTGACCCCAAGGGCCGTAGCCTTATGATTTCTGCCATCGAGAAGGCGAAACTCGTATATATTCTGAATCGTGATGCGGCGGCCAACTTGACAATTTCCTCGCCTTTGGAAGCACATAAAAATAATGCGATTATACACCATATCGTGGGTCTCGACGTCGGGTTTGAGAATCCTTTGTTTGCTGCCCTGGAGGTCGACTACACGGAGTCTGACCAGGACCCAACTGGAGAGGCCTTCAACAATGCTGAAAAGGTGCGCCTCTGATAACTCTCACCCTCTTGGGTTCGCGTACTTACAATACAATTTTGCACCCAGTTGCTGACTTACTACGAGCTAGACTTGGGGCTCAATCACGTTGTTCGAAAATGGAGTGAACCTACCGACCCTCGTGCAAATCTTCTGGTGCAAGTTCCGGGGGGCCAAGTAGCGTCCACTGATCGGTTCGACGGACCCTCCGGTGTTCTTGTTTGTTGCGAAGACCATATCATTTACCGTCACATGGACAAGCCCCAACATCGCGTCCCTATTCCGCGGCGGAGACATTCGCTCGAGGATCCTTCACGGGGCGTCATAATTATTGCAGCTGTTATGCATAAAATGAAGGTTCGTCGCTTGATAATTGCTCTGATCCTGTCTCAATGTCTATTAGGGTGCCTTTTTCTTCCTTCTTCAAAGTGAAGACGGCGATCTATTTAAAGTCACGATTGACCATGAAGAAGACGAAGTCAGGGCGCTAAAAATCAAGTTTTTTGATACTGTGCCTGCGGCTGTCAACCTTTGTATTCTTAAATCTGGTTTTTTGTTTGTTGCTTCTGAGTTCGGTAATCAGTGAGTGTATCCCCTTCCCGTTGTCGATGTCTCATCTCCAGATAGTTACCTCTATCAGTTCCAAAAGTTGGGTGACGATGACAACGAACCTGAATTTAGTTCGACTTCCTACCCCTCGTTCGGAATGGCTGATCCGACTGCCCCATTGCCTCACGCCCATTTCCGACCTCACCCTTTGGACAACCTAGCCCTTGCCGACGAAGTAGAATGTTTAGATCCCATATTGGATGCGAAAGTGATGAATATCTTACCGAATTCGGATACTCCTCAAATTTTCGCGGCTTGCGGTCGAGGGGCGCGCAGTTCGTTCCGCATGCTTCGTCATGGTCTTGACGTGGAAGAGTCCGTCAGCTCCGAACTTCCGGGCATTCCAAATGCTGTTTGGACAACAAAGCAACGTGAAGAGGGTGTGTGCTTGCCAATGTCTAACAAGTTATTGAGTTGACCTTTTTTATAGACGAGTTTGATTCGTATATTATTTTGTCGTTTGTCAACGGGACATTGGTGCTGTCCATTGGCGAGACAATTGAGGAAGTTCAGGACACCGGCTTCCTTTCATCAGCGCCGACGCTTGCCGTACAACAAATTGGCGCCGACGCCCTTCTCCAAGTCCACCCTCAAGGCATTCGGCACGTCTTGGCCGACCGACGTGTCAATGAGTGGCGTGTTCCCGACCGTAAGACTATTGTCGCTGCTACAACAAACAAGCGTCAGGTAGTGGTTGCACTGAGTTCTGCGGAGCTAGTCTACTTCGAACTCGACCTGGACGGGCAACTCAATGAGTACCAGGATAGAAAAGCTATGGGATCAACTATTCTTGCGTTAAGTGTTGCGGAGGTCCCTGAAGACCGTCAGCGAACGCCCTTCTTGGTGAGTTGAATGAAACGTGCTTTGTGGTGACTTCAATTTTCTGCTACGTAGGCCGTTGGTTGTGAAGACCAAACTGTTCGTATCATCTCGCTGGATCCAGAGAGCACTTTGGAAACCATCAGCTTGCAAGCGTTGACCGCACCACCATCTGCTATCTGTATAGCTGACATGCTCGATGCAAGCATCAATAAGACGCAGCCGACAATGTTTGTCAACATTGGCTTGCAAAATGGCGTCCTCCTCCGGACAGTACTTGACCCCTTGAATGGTCAACTTACTGATACACGTACACGGTCGGTCGTGGCGATGTCAATTTGTCAATATTCTAACCGCTCATGACAGTTTCTTGGGGACGCGGCCTATTAAGCTCATCCGAGTTCAAATACAAAAAAATCCTGCCATCCTGGCACTCTCATCAAGATCGTGGATCAACTACACGCATCAAAACCTCATGCACTTTACACCACTGATTTTCGAGAACCTTGATTATGCCTGGAGTTTTTCTGCTGAACTCAGCCCAGAGGGCTTGATTGGTATTACAGGAAGTGTTCTTCGGTATGCCCCTTCCCTCCAAAAAGGCGTCATATAGCAATGTGGGTCACTGATATTCTCCCAGCATTTTCCAGATACCAAAACTTGGGATGAAACTCAAGCAAGACTCCATCCCACTGTCATATACTCCCCGCAAGTTTATATCCCACCCAGCCAATCGTTACCTCTACCTTATAGAGGGTGACCATCGTGTCATGGGCGAAGAGGCCATTAACAAGCGTCTGCAACAACTCGTGAGTAATTCATAATCATTCGACAACATGATTTTATGTTTCCGCAGAGTGAAGCGGGCAAGATGATTGACCAGGAGATGCTAGAGCTCCCTGTAGAGACTTTTGGTCGATGCAAAGCGCCCGCGGGAACATGGGCTTCTGCAATACGAATCATCGATCCAGTTGAAGTATGTAAATATCTGTGAAGTCACGGCTTCTTGCTCAAGAGATTGTAGCCGAAGAGTGTTGCTTTGATTCACTTGGACAACAATGAGGCGGCGTTCTCTCTGGCCGCTGTACCGTTCGCCGCACGCGGAGGAGAGTTGCATCTCGTTGTCGGCACTGCGTCGGATACTTTTGTTTCCCCACGGTCATGCACGAGCGGTTTCCTGCGTACTTATAGATTCGTCGAGGATGGCGCAGGCTTGGAACTTGTGCACAAAACTGAAACGGACGATGTGCCTTTAGCAGTCATGGGTTTCCAAGGACGTCTTGTAGCTGGGGTGGGCAAGGCGCTGCGCATATACGAGATTGGAAAAAAGAAACTTCTTCGTAAAGCCGAAAACAAGGTTTGTTCGTCCACTTGAAGACATTTCGCAACCTGACTCGATACGCAGACATTCTCTTCCGCCATCGTCACACTCAATACGCAAGGATCCAGGATTCTTGTTGGCGACATGCAAGACTCAATCTTTTTCGTTGCATATAAAGCACCAGAGAATCGTATTCTCATCTTCGCGGATGACTCGCAACCACGATGGATCGTTTCTTCGACAATGGTTGATTATTGCACCGTTGCAGCAAGCGATCGTTTCGGAAATGTATTTGTCAGCCGCCTTGACGGCAAAGTTTCTGAGCAAGTAGACGATGATCCCACCGGAGCGGGCATATTGCACGAGAAGGGTCAGCTCATGGGTGCTCCCCACAAAACCAAGATGATCTGTCATTTCCACGTTGGTGATCTCGTGACGTCAATACAGAGAGTATCATTGGTTGCGGGTGGGCGGGAGGTCCTCCTCTACACTGGCTTACATGGCACCATCGGGATCCTTGTACCCTTCGTGTCAAAGGAGGATGTGGATTTCATTTCTACGTTGGAGCAACACATGAGGACGGAGCAGGGCAGCTTGGTGGGACGTGACCACCTTGCATGGAGAGGTTACTATGTGCCTGTAAAAGCCACTGTGGATGGGGACCTTTGCGAGGCGTATGCTCGGCTGCCAGGTTCGAAGCAGAGCGCAATTGCCGGTGAGTTGGATCGGACTGTTGGGGAGGTGTTGAAGAAATTGGAGCAACTGAGGATCACCGCGAGTGGGTTCTAAGTTTCTGTCAGATTCTTGTTGTTCTACCTTAGCACTTGTGTAGTTTATGTTTGTGCAATCCTGTCATATCCCTTGGCTTGGTCACTTGAACGTCGGAGGACGCGTCGTACTAGGAGCCACAACTAAAGAGTATATCTGAACAGTGGACTCTCGTCTCCCATGTCTCTAAACTCGTCCTTCCTATCCTCGGTGATCCCATGTTCACGGCAAAACTCTTCCTTTTGTTTATTGATCCTGTTGTAGTCCCACATTGTAAATGCGGACAGGATTATTCTATATCCATCAGTCAGTTTGGAATAATGTCGGGCGAGTAACATACGATAAACTCAGCCATCCCATGTTTGTCCCGTGACCAACAGGGAATCGTGGAGGTTGAAAGTAGATAAAAGACGAACATATCCTGTTTTCCTTGGTCAGAACATGAATTCCAGTGAAACAACCTCGCGACTTACCCTCCCAGGTTCCCGAATCCAACAGCCATCGCAATGACGACACCACGCTTTATATCTCCTCCGGCATTCGAAGTGGTCCGTGCTAGGGCGACAGGAATCGTTGGGAATACACCAGCCGCTGCGATCACGGCGCCGGCATAAGAGGCACCAGGGCCCGTTTGGGTATACAAAACAATATACCCCACCAGGGAAACAAATGCCCCACCAATCATATACGGCCCGCGAAGGCCATGGATGTCAGAATAAATGCCAGCAAGAATAGAGAATACACAGCCCGCAACAAAAGGGGGGACAGAAAGTAGCTGCGCATTGGCAGCAGAGTAACCGAGCTCGTTGATAATCGTGGGCATAAAAAGAGTGATCGCATAAATGGGGACGAGCAACCTAGCGACCAATGCAGAGTTCAGTTTTTCAGCGTTATCTACATGTGTGGGGTAGTACGGTCCACGTACCCAATGTATATACCAATTTGAGGGTAAGTCTTATAGTCCTTTAGCGCTTGTAGAATGAATTCAAATTTGTAGTAAGTGGCAAGGTTTTGCGAGTCGTTCTTCAGCAACCCGATCACATGGGATCTTTCCGCTTCGGTCAGAAACGACGCTGTCTCTGGGTACTACACACAGGTTGAATAATCCATATGGAGTACCGGGACATCGACACGCACATCATACATGAAGAAAAATGCTCCGAAAGCCACGAGTACGGTAGCTGTAGACATTGAATTGGCCATTTCACCTCGAAGAGAACTGAAAACACACCGAGTCCTTCCAGACAGAACTAATTGAACAGAGTGAGTACACTGTTCCCATGGTCCTCCCGAGGTTACTTACAATCCACTGCCAGCCGTGAAGGCCACCAATCCTGCGAGGGGAAATAAACTCAGCAGCTGAAGAAGTGCATTGAAAAATCCCACGAACCCTTCCATTTTAACGATAGCGTAGCTGAGAGCACATCAATATCACGCTTAAAAATCAGAGGGGTACCTACGCAAGGATGCCACCGAAGGCGCCCGCGATAGTGGCAGCGGACGTGAATATAGCAATCCGCAACGCCCGGTCTGCACGCGGATACCATAATGAAATATAGTAAATTATTCCTGGGTATAATCCAGCTTCTGTGAGACCAAGGAAAACGCGCGCGCTACACGGAATGAAAAGTCGGCCAGCCTTGCACGGCACACATACGAGAACTTACATAACAAGCCCTTGGTAGGTGTTGACAAGACACATGAGTGTCATGATCATGCCCCATGCCACCATGATTGTAGGTACTATATTCGTTTGCGTGTCAGAGGAAAAAGCTGCTGTATGAGGAAAATTATCTTACTCCATTTAGACGGTTGAAAGAGCTTCAGGATGATGTTTCTGTCTAAAGGTCACTTCCAGAAACGAGAACGATCCTTTCCGACGTACGACGGGGTTTGCGCAAAACAATACGCCACCTGATGGAGTAGTTAAGTACAGTTCCAAAGCGCAAGGATAAAAATACCGCACGAAAAATACAGCAGCAGCAATGTTGTACCTAAGGCCCACGAGGTTCAGGTCGGTCGACATGCCTGCAATTTTAGCATTGCCTAAAATGCGGCGTCAGACTTATGACCAAAGCAAGGATGCGGGACAATGCTCGCCAATATTTGAGCGATCCCTGGATAAGAAAGCGTCAGTTAGTTGAGGCAGGCTAGATGGTCATCACAACCCACAGAAATGAAAGAAGGTACAGAAAAGTAACTAGAGGCAGGATATGCCAGTCTAGCTTCCGCAGCAACCTAGCAACCTCTGCGGGATCGAGCTCCAAGACATCCCGAGCATAATCAACGGCAGCCTTTTCATTGTCGACTAGGTCTGTATCTGGAGTTTTTGCGGTTGATGATAGCATACTTGTCCACGAGTCGATGTTGGAAAGACAGTGGGTGAAGTGAGGCTTGATCTTACGGGGTGCTGCGCTCAATTACCATCCCTTGATCACAGCAAAATGAAACCGTAAAGGTCGACAACGCGGGTTACGACATTGCGGTAGAGCTCATAAAATCAAAATGGAAACACCATATGCGTGCATGCTATGCTTACATTGCCTCGCAACCATGTCATCAGATCCTGATGGATAGCAGGTGGATGTGTTCGCCTTAGCACCATTTGGGCACGCTGAGTTGTGACCGTGTTGTTTAATGGCGCACCGGACTAATATGTCACTCAATGTCCCTGCACAGTAGAAAGTCGTTAGCAAACAGAATCTGAAGCTGGTACACTTGCCTTGAAGCACTTCCTACTTGAATGAGAATCGGGTCTAGCTTGCTCATTAACCCCGCTGGCACTGCTTGCCCACGGCATAATTTCAAAAGAAACGCCATTTATTGGCACCCTTCATCAAGACCGGCATTCAATAAAATGTATTGCGTCCTCTTTAGACCTGTGATGAGTCCATCTTAGGATTTTGTTGTCCAACGGATTGAATTGCGGGCCGTGATAATACTGCGTATACCGGATACAAGTGGTATTGGTCCACAGTGTGTTATATTGACCACGTGGATCATCTCCACCCTGTGAAATCACTTTCTTTTACGTGCTGATTTCTGCACCGCTCGTTTTTTGCCTGCAGGAACATCGCGGTCGCAATCAAGAAGCCGGTCTGAGATCTAGGAGCGTTTGAAGGAACAGCCTGCTTAAGGTATTGTTTCGCGCAAGGAACTCTGGATCCTAGTGGGTTGCGGTAGATCGTTCAAGTCTGTGATAATATGCATTGGCAGACCATTGCAACGATAACGTGATGATGGTTTACCGTCAACATTGCCGGGAAGAATCACGAGTTGAGTAGTCTCCGCCCAAGTCCTCACAAAATTTGCATAAACGGGCGATGACTGTATATATAGACTCATCCAGTAGCAATATTGCATGGGTGTCGGAGCAGGGAACCCGTGTCCAGGAATTACCACACCACACGAACTTTCCTCATGCCATCAGAATAGTTGGAGGACTCGAGAATCTCTACTATATCTTATATTCCGTTCAGACTGTTTCGCGGGGAAAGAATATATTGCCATCTCTTTAGTAGAGGAGGAATACGTTTGCATGACGAATGACTTGCGTGGAATGACATATCAGACTCGACGAGTTACTAGTAGTATCAGCCTAAGATCGCGAGACGCACATACAAGTACTTGCGCTTGAGCCTCTTGTTGCGGACCTGGGTAACGGAGGCCACATCTGGCAACTCGTCCTGTCGCTTGTCCTTTGCTTCGTGGACTACTATAGGCGATATTTGGCTGTGTTTATAGGGCTAGGTGTAGCATAGTGTTGCTCAGCCTACTAGAGAGTGTATCTGAACAGAGGACTCTCATCTCCCATGTCTCTGAATTCATCCTTCCTATCCTCGGTGATTCCACGTTCACGACACAACTCTTCCTTCCGTTTGTTGATCCTATTGTAGTCCCACATTGCAAATGCAGACAGGATTATACTAAAACCATTAGTCAGTTTAAACTAGTGTTGACGTTGATGAGCGGCATACGATAAACTCAGCCACCCCATGATTGTCCCATGACCGACGTGGAATCGTGGAGGTTGGAAGTAGATAAAGGATGAGCATATCCTGTTTCCCCCTACTCAGTGTGATGTTCAATGGAACGACCTCACGACTTACCCTCCCAAGTTTCCCAATCCAATAACCATAGCAATGACGACACCACGCTTTATATCTCCTCCGGCATTCGAACTAGCCCACGCCAGGTCGACAGCGATGGTTGGGAATACGCCAATAGCTGCAATCACGGCGCCGGCATACGAGGCACCAGGACCTGTTTGGGTATACAAAACAATATACCCCACCAAGGAAACAAATGCCCCCCCAATCACATATGGCCCGCGAAGGCCTTGGATGTCAGAGTAAATGCCAACAAGAATAGTGAATACACAGCCCGCAACGAAAGGAGGGACGGAAAGTAATTGCGCGTTAGCAGCGGAGTAACCGAGCTCATTAATGATAGTAGGTGTGAAAAGAGCGATAGCATAAACGGGAACGAGTAACCTAGTGGCTCATGCATACGTCAGGCTTGTCTACATATGCGTAGTACAGTCCACGTACCCAATGTATATACCGATTTGAAGGTAAGTTTTATAGTCCTTCAGTGCTTGTAGAATGAATTCAAATTTAAAGTGAGTGGCAAGATTTTGCGAGTCGTTCTTCAGCAACCCGATCACATGGCGTCTTTCCACATCGGTCAGGAACGATGCTGTCTCTGGGTACTATACAAGCTGAAAATTCTATAAGGAGTATTGGGACATTGACACGTACATCATACATGAAGAAGAATGCTCCAAAAGCCACGAGCGTGGTAGCTGTAGAGACATTAATTGGTCGTTCCACCTCGAGGAATGAAAAACGCACCGAGTCCCTCCAAGCAGAACTGATTGACTTGAATCATTACAATGTATATCATGATCATCTCGAGGTTACTTACAATCCACTGCCAGCCATGAAGGCCGCCAATCCTACAAGGGAGAAATAAGTTCAGTAGCCAAACGAGCGCCTCGGGAGTATCACGTACCCTTCCATTTTATTAATAGCATAGCTGGTAGCATGTAAAATACCACGTTTGACGGAAACCAAAAGGGTACTCACGCAAGAATGCCGCCGAAAGCACCTGCGACCGTTGCAGCGGAGAAGAATATAGCAATTCGCATCGCTCGGTCTGCACGCGGATACCACAGTGAGATGTAGTACGTCACTCCTGGGAACAATCCAGCTTCTGTGAGACCAAGGAAAACGCGCGTGCTGCATGGAATAAGAAATCAGCAGAGCACACAGCACGTTTATCAAGAGCTAACACAAGAAGTCCTTGATAGGTGTTGACTAGACACATGAGCGTCATAATCACGCCCCACGCTACCATGATCGTGGGTACTACATTAGTTAGTGTGTCAGAGGGGTAAGCTGCGTGAGAAGAAGTATTATCATACTCCATCTAGACGGTCGAAAGAGCTTCAGAATGATGTTTCTACACGAAGGTCATTCCAAGAAATGAGAATGGGCTCTCCAACGTACGACGGGGCTTCTGCGAGACCATACAAAACCTAAGGGAATCACTTGAGTATAGCTCAAAAGTTGAAGGAAAAGATCCCTTACGAAGAATACAGCAGCTGCAGTGTTATACCTGAGGCCCACGAGATGCAAGTCAGCCGACATGCCCGCAATTTTAGCATTGCCTAAAATGCGGCATCAGATCCATGGTCCAAAGCAATAACGCGGGACAACACTCGCCAATATTTGAGCGATCCCTGGATAACAAAGCATCAGTCAGTTGAAGCTAGCTGGGCACTCATCACAACCCACAGGAACGAAAGGAGGTACAACGAGGAAACTAGGGGCAGGAGATGCCAGTCTAGCTTTCGCAGTAATCTAGCGCGCTCTGCAGGATCGAGTTCCGGTGCATCCTGGGCACCGTCGAAGTGACTGATAGCCTTTTCATCCTTGACAAGGTCTGTATCCGCACTCGCCACGGCTGATGGTAGCATACTCGTCCGGTCGACGTTGGGAAGACAGTGGGTGAAGGAAAAGGAAAAGAAAACTTGCTTGACTTGACCTTGCAGGGCGCTCCGCTCAATTGTCGTCTTCCCTTGATCACGGTGAAACTCGGAGTGGAAAATATTCACACATGCCGCTCGGTTACGACATCGTGGTGTAAAATTGGAAACAGAAAGTGTTTCCGGCCTCCGGCGAGCATATTGGCTCACGTAAATACACTTCCTCACTCGAAAACGTGTCAACATACTAATCTCAGAGGCAAAGTGCATCCGTTCCGGAGGTAACAAAGTTGGGAAGTGACTAAAGGCGAGTAAGAATGATGTTGGCAAAATCTGTGATGCCTGAGAACTTACCTATAATAAACACGCTTGCTGTATCATATTAAACTTTGATTTGAGTTCGACCATTTATGTAACTCACGATTGAAATGATACTGACAATTCTAAGTAGTGGAGGTCTGATTCATTGTTAATTCACCCCGAGTCAGCTTCTTAGATAGTGCTGGTTGTTTGAAGAGGTGGAAGTGACCAATTCTGTTTCTCATCTGGCATCAATAAGGAGATAAGTCAAATAGCTGAACCAAGCGGGCACCAACTGTATGAATCAGAAGTCGTCGGGAGCACCAAACATTCCACTTTTGGTTTTCACATTCTTCTTGCTCCCTCGCTTAGCTCCCGTACCGCGTGCGTTTCCTCGCGATCGAGGTGCCTTGCTTCCCCTCGTTGAAGACGATCTGGGTCGCTTGGATGGTGCACCATTGTTTGGGCAATCTTTGCGCTTTATTAACTCGTGCATACCTCAAAAAATAGAAGAAATACTTGTCGTCCAATGTCCTAATTGGCCGCATTTAAAACATTCGTCCGCTGCGGACGCGCCACCTTCACCTCCCATTTTTGATCCCCTGACCTTAGAAGTTGGGCGCACGGCGCCTCCAGTAGGACAGGCTGTACATTGATTTGATGATGACGCCGTGTTCAGCTCAGGAAATGTTAAGATAAGATCAAATTTATTACCGTTACTAAAGTGACCAACTTCTCCACACTTGAAGCACGCTGCCGGGGCCGTGTTATCGGGTCTTGAAGCTCCACGGCTAGTGGACCGGTTCATCAATGCGCTGTTTGGGCACGCTGGCATTAAGATAAATGTATTGTTTAATAGTGCGCTGAACCTGCCAAAAAAACACATTACCGGAAGCCCAATGCCCCTCTTGGTCACACTGCAGGGTGAAAGCGTCAGTCGATTCAATTCAGTCCCGATACAGCTGCTTGCCTTAAAGCACTTCCCACTCGAATGAGGATCGTTATGGCTTGTCGTTCGTGTCGACATCGGCATTGGAGTGCCCGATGTGGATGCTTGGGTGGTCTCATCATCCCACTCAAAGAAGCCACACCCTTCGTCCTTGCCCTTCCCACAGCCCCAAAAGAAACGGCCTTTATTGGCGCCCTCCTTTGTAACCGTGCGTTGAACTGCATCTTCTTTACACCTACATTGACGCGCAGAACCTTGATCCTGAAAAAGACCGATCCTATGTTCATCTTGGCATTTTGTTGTCAAATGAACTTCGCTCACCGAGTGGCTAATACCGCGCTTCGTGGGTACCACTGGTGTGGGTCCCATGTTACCTTGACCTTGTGGATCATCCTCACTCTCGATCCATTTGAAGAATGCACAAGCGTCTCGCGCACATGCATAGAACTGTTTTCCTTCACGCGCTGATTTCTGCACCACTCGTTTCTTGCCCGCAGGAACACCGCATTCGCAGTTAGGAGGCCGGCCTGAAGAAGAGGGATTTGAAGGACCAGCCTGAGGTATTGTCTCCCGCACGGAACTCCGAGGCTTGGATTGTGGGGGGTCATTGTCTGTGATAATCCGAGTAGGAAAACATATACAGCGATAGCGGGCATGGCTCACCGTTAGTATTACTGGAAGGAGGGCGTAGCCTCCGTGGAGCACCCCGATCGCGACCGCGGCCAGCTGCCGGAGGTGCGTCGTTGTTGTCATCATTGTTTCCTCCCTCGTTCCCTCGTCCACCCCCTCTGCCTCGTGGTGCTCCACCGCCCCCTCTACCCGGGCCACGGTTTTGTTCGTCATTCCCTGCGTTACGTATACCAGCACCTTCAATATATTGTCTCACACTCTGGGGTTTAGTCATGTTACTGACAGGAGGACTAACAGAGTGAACAGATTCACCTGTATGACTTTTTCAAACTCCCTCTTGGCCATTACATACATATCTTTGTATTGTTCGATACTCTGGACAAGCATCTCGTCTTTTGTTTTGGTACCTTCACATACTTGAACCATGCTTCGCTCTGTCTGTTAAACGTTTCGTCAGAGATGGGCTCCCATTACTCCTACTGGGGGTTGGGGAGCAAGAAAGGGAGAAGTATACGCACCTCACGTCTCAGCTGTGGCTTTGATAAACTTCTATCAAACCCGATTTGATTGTACCCTTCGACAAGGCCAATGCCAAGAGTTGAAGGAAGCAAATGCTTTGTTCCACCGTCCATTCGCTCAATCACATATTCCCGATCAATGATAGTTTGAATGTGTTGTGCGATCGTCGCATCCGTCCCTGTGTCGTCAGACGAGATACTTTAGAAATTCTATTGATCACAACAAGGCAGCCCACCTATCCCATTCTTGTCCATGAGTGCCACGAGATCAGCTTCAGTCAACAAGGTAGGTGAGGTTGTATGCCCTTCTTTGATCTCACAAGACGTGGGTTCAAATTCCTCTCCCTCCCTGAAGTCTGGGATCTCCTTGCTTGACCATTTGTCATAGGGATATACATCCAAATAGTTCCTAGCCAGAATAATCAAACCTGTGATGTCGATGTCGATAAGCCTCTTGCGATTCCACAATTAGTAGAGTAACGAACCAGTGACGTAAAATTCTTCGCCTGCATAAGCCACCTCGACTGTGGTTTCTGAGCCTTCCGCGTCCTTCGAGCAACTCGCAAGAAACCTTCGCGTGATAAAATCATATACTTTCTTTTCATCCCCAACCAGGTTTGCATTGTGGGCCGTTGGATGGATTGGAGGATGAGCTTTATCATTATTTTTGCCTCGGCGAGGTAGAGTAAAGTCACCCTGCTGAAGGCTATATAATCATAATGAAAAATGGATAAGAGATAAGTGAGTGTGGAAGATGCGAATGCAGAAAAAGTCAGTCGGACACACCCTGTTGCGAATGCTCCCCAGGACGGATCTACAGTTTGTTTCTCTATTAATGTCATAAAGTCGAATTGGGGATCATATTGGTCCGTTTCCGTGCGAGGGTACGAGAGAAAACCTTGCTGATAAAGCTTTTCGGCAATCTAACACGCCCTTGAACGTATATTTCAAAGAGAGTTGAAGAGTGGACATACGTCCAAAACTTTTTTTGGTGCAAGCTTAAGAAGTCGGGAGCCTGCCTTTTGAAGCTCAACGGTGGTCAGCGGTAGGGGTTTCCTATAATTTGAATGAGTACGAATTAAAATGAAAATAAACGACAAACCATTTTTTCGTATTTTTTTGCGTCACTTTGGTGACCCTAGCACGCGAATGCTCCAGAATATCTTCGTATATCTCCGTCACGACGTCCAGTTCAAAGAGGTGACCGCGCCTCCATGTGAAGTCAACTTTCCTCTCTTCCCCATTGACTTGACGGTTTAAAGAGAGAAAAATGTACCAAAAATCCTCGGGAGTGAATGCTTTCACTTGGTTGTACCTCTGAACTACGAAACCCAGTGTTGGGAATTGACAAGGGCCTGTGCATGACTTGTATATAAGACTATCACGGAGCACATTCTGAATAGTTCGGTACCATAGGAGACAACCTCGCGCTTCTCGCGGAACTGGGGAAGACGGTTCTGAAGGGTCAAAGTTTGCATACGAGTAAAAGCTGCACCAATACGCAGATCGAGCAAGATACGCGCTTCGACAGCATCAGCTTGCGCTTGGTCGAGGACCACCGGCTGCTGAGCCGCACGGTGGATTTGCCTGCAAAAAAGCTTGTGATTGGGGTAAATATGTAATGGACAGTAGAGACGAACTGGGGTATAATGGCGCTGAACCTAGCTCGCTTGATCTGAATATTGGGTTTGGCCTTTCGACATACGGTCACGATCTCCCAGCCAATGTTTTCGCCCTCTCTATCACAGTCGGTCCAAATCATGAGGGTGTTGGCAGTGCGGGCTTCATTTATCAAGTTACGTTCTATAGACTTATTTTCGGATGGTACGAGAGAGTGTATTGGAGCATCAAAGAGGGTGAATGGATCACAAGACTGCCATTGACGGTAGGCATCAGGGAAATCATGTGCGAGGAGGTGACCTGACACAGAGGTGACTGTGAAGTGAGCGTTCGTTTGGGGGTAATCAAAGTCAAAATTCTTGATGAAGCGATTCTGAGTTGCGCGCTGGTGGTAGCGAGGCGCTGAGTGTATGAGAAGGGTGGTGATTACACTTTACGCACTGTTTCGACACGACCACCAGACAAAATTTGGCTGATGGACCTTGCAATGGAGGGCTTCTCCGCAACACAGAGCACGCGCATGAAGAGGTGCGCGTCCACGACGAACGCAGAGACGAACGGTGAGTGACTGGCGACGGTGCAAGTCGAACAAAAGGGGCGAGACGCGTCTTGCGTGTCACGTGGTACCCGGGGATGGAGTCGTCGGCATCTGCGTTCGCTTGTCTCACATGGAGGATGCAAACAGTCCGACAACGCGGTTACTAACGCTCTTGAACGTCTCTGCGCTCAAGAGTAAAAAGCGACCGTCCGAGGGTATCGGTGCATACCGACACGAAAAGTTGAACAGGCGCAAACTCCCCGCTGAGCCGCAGTCCGAACCAGAGCAAAATGAAGTCACCCCAAATGAGGTCATGGATGCCGGACGAGATGTAGACGGCGACCAGAGTGATTCAGAATGTGAGCACTTCCTACTGATCGGTCTCAAGGGAGCTGATTCGGTCAAGCGCATAACCCATACGACCAACATTTTGGTCCGAATCCTGAGATATTAACTGAGCATAGTAGAACACTGGCGGACGCGAGGCAGTGGAAATCAAACAGAGAGAAGATCGGGAGTCTTAGTGCCGTTGCCAGTGTACTTCCCGAAGCGTCTATGTCCTCTCAGAAAAAACGCGCCAAAAAGACTGCAGTGAGTTGCTTATACACACATTTCCTACAGTTTGTGAAATACGCGTCCTGACAGGTTCTGGGACGCTTGCTCACTCCCTTCGAAGCTCGGCAGGCCAAGCAACCAGCGGGTACCTTTCCTCAGCGTTCTTTGTCTTCCCTCTCTTACTTTGGTGCAGAAAACAGTCAAATACAGGACGATTTACTCTCTGTGCTGTCCGCTCACCTTGATGTTTACCATACGTGCGTTACCCTGGAGCATCACCAGTGCATCCGTGAAGCAATTACGCTACACGCGCTTGACCACGTAACCAAGTGAGTTCACAGATTCACCCGACATGTAATATCAAGTTTTGTCTAGAAAACGTCGACGGGTACTGAAAAACAACGATCGTATTTCACATGCAAAGTCGACTTCCAATGACCCCCCGGAAGATGTTCAAGATCAAGGTTTCACTCGCCCGTCCGTCCTCTTCCTCCTTCCTTTTCGCTCATTTGCTCTTGCTTGGCTCAACGCTTTGATCGTTCATACACCTCCTCCATCCTTTCAAATTGAGAATCACTCTCGCTTCCTGGCAGATTACAACTTGCCACCTGAGGCAATAGATAAGCTCGCTTCTGCACCCCCTGGAGCATACCCCTCAGATCACGTGGAAATGTTCAAAGGGAACGTGGACGACAACTTTAGGCTTGGAATCAAAGTGACCAGGAAGAGCGTGAAGCTCTTTTCTGATTTTTACAGTTGTGACTTCATCCTTGCAAGCCCTCTGGGTTTAAGAATGTCCATTGAGAAACAGAAGTCAGCTACTGCAATCATCCTCCTGTGCCGCACTCATACATTCTTATTATTTGCTACAGGACCTTTGATTTTTTGTCATCGGTTGAGATTCTCGTTATTGACCAGATGAATGCGTTCACGATGCAAAATTGGGATCACGTGCAAGTAGGTGCAGGCTTTTCTACGGTTTCTCCTTGACCTTTATATATCATTTAGTTTGTGCTTTCGCGCTTAAATGAGTTGCCGAAAGAGTCGCACGATGCTGATTTTTCACGCATCAAACCATGGTACCTCGATGGATTGTAAGTGGAATCTGACGAACCCTTCTGGTTGAGAGTGATTTATTAACCCTGAATTCTCAGTTCGGCATATCTAAGGCAATCTATCTTCCTCTCCCCATTCGAAACACCGGAGACTCGATCTTTGTTCAGCTCTTCGCGGAACGTATCTGGCAGAGTAAGAATAGAAAAATCATGGACGGCGCTACAGGTCCCAGAAGGGATCGACCAAGTATGTCTCGTGTGTCACGTAGTCTATAGAAAGTTCTCACTCAATGACAGACTTTCCTCACCTTCGACTGTTTGAATCCGAGGGAGGAGGCGGATAAAAGGTTCAATTACTTTACCAGTCAGGTATGTCAAATCCCCCGTTAATAACACACTCCTCTAAAACGGCATAAAGCTTTTACCCAATGTGTTGAGATCAGCGGTACAAAGCGCCAACACCTTGGTGTTCATTCCTTCGTCCTTCGATTTTATCAGGGTCCACAATTACTTCAGAAAGATGAGTGGGATAAGCTTTACCGTACTTTCCGAGTGAGACCTTTCTTCTTTTCCTGAGTGCCAAACTCACCGCTGAACAGGTATTCCTCGAACCAAGACATAGCACGTGCTCGTCAGGCGTTTTTTTCGGGCAAAAAGGCGTTCTTGCTGATCAGTGAGCGGTTTCATTTTTACCGTCGGTGAGTTATAGTCCCTGCTCTTCCCGAAAAACCCACTTAGACCTTCCAGGTACAAAATCCGAGGCATTCGCAACGTTCTTTTCTACGGTCCACCCGTCCACCCTCAGTTTTTCTCCGAGTTTCTGACATACCCTTTCCTTGACGACGGGGTTGATCCAAGCGATATAACTTGCCGTGTGGCCTGTTGTCGATACGATTGGTTTAAGCTAGAAAGGGTACTTGGTAGTAGAGGGGTCAGAGAAGTGTTAAACGAGTGAGGATGTATTAGTGTTTGTCTGTATTTGCGCGCAAGTACATACCACTCCCAAGTACTTACCATCACTGGAGAACATTATGCAGGACGGTAGAGCACCAAGGTCCACTGATTTGTTTTTATGATCTTCTCTTTCTGAACTCTCCGCGCAGAATAAGAAACCGCGCCCCAGCTGCGGTCCAGGTCAGTATGACACCGCTCTCTACCAAGATTATTGTACTCACATTTTCCTAAAGATTACTGCTGAGCAACTCCTACGAGAGGTATTTCGCTGAGATGTAGTGCACGTATATACATTCTAATCGTCGTCGCCAAGGCTCAAGAGCGCCAAGAGTCGACCTTCCGCGCCCCAAAACAACGCGTCGAGGATTTTGAAGAACTTCACGAATATCGGGGAAGGAAACGCAGGGAATTCGAGGAACGAATCCGACGTACCAGGGGTAGCATGTGAGTTCTGCTTGATCTCTTAGTTATCTCATTTGACTTGCCACAGAAAGGAATGGACTCAATATGCTAATTGGGAGGTGTGTATCGCCCCTTTTTTGTTCAAAGTCGCTCTTTACGCCCTGTCTAGGCCAGTCAGAATGAGTTTGACCGTTCACGATCAGTCTTTGAGCGCGCACTGGATGTCGATCCCCGGAGCGTGCAACTGTGGTTGAGTTACACCGAAATGGAGTTGAAGTCGCGCAATGTACAACATGCCCGTAACCTTTTCGATCGTGCGGTAACGCTGCTTCCTCGAGTGGACCAATTGTGGTACAAGTACGTCTATCTGGAAGAACTTCTCCAAAATGTTCCAGGAGCACGTCAAGTCTTCGAGCGTTGGATGCAATGGGAACCGGATGACAAGGCGTGGCAAGCATACATCAAGATGGAAGAAAGATACAACGAACTTGACAGAGCCAGCGTGATTTACGAGCGCTGGATAGCTGTTCGACCAGAACCACGCGTCTGGGTAAAGTGGGCAAAATTCGAGGAAGAGAGAGGCAAGCTAGATAAAGCACGAGAAGTCTTCCAAACCGCGTTGCAGTTTTTTGGCGATGAAGAGGAACAGATCGAAAAGGCTCAAGCCGTGTTCAACGCATTTGCCAAGATGGAGACGCGTTTAAAGGAGTACGAACGTGCTCGTGTGATCTACAAGGCAGAACATTTTTCAACCTATTATTCTTGCCACTAATATCGAACCACAGTTTGCTCTTGAGCGTCTACCCCGCTCAAAGTCAGGAACGTTGTATGCTGCGTACACCAAGTTCGAAAAACAACACGGCACTCGTTCCGTTCTGGAGTCTACGGTTCTAGGGAAACGGAGAATCCAGTATGAAGAAGAAGTGACACACGATGGGCGCAATTACGATGTGTGGTTCGACTATGTACGGCTGGAAGAAGGTGCCTTCCGGACTCTGAGGGACGAAGGGGGGTCAAAAGAGGAGGAGGATGCTGCAGTAGAGCGTGTTCGGGAGGTATACGAGCGTGCTGTGTCGCATGTCCCGCCAGGACATGAAAAGCGACATTGGAGGCGGTACATCTTCTTGTGGCTAGATTATGCACTGTTCGAAGAGATAGACATAAAGGTAAGCTTTTCCAGGCTTGAGCGACTTACTTCTTAACGTTCGTTTCCAGGACTTCGGACGCGCACGACAAGTCTATCGGACAGCGTTGAGTCTTGTTCCTCACAAACAATTCACGTTTGCCAAGTTATGGATTATGGCGGCGCGCTTCGAGGTGCGGCAGCTTGACCTTCCTGCAGCCCGTAAAATACTAGGCAACGGTATTGGCGTGTGTTCGAAGGAAGCGCTCTTCAAGGGCTACATTCAGATTGAGATGGACGTGCGTTGAAGAAAATTTTGTTTTCCCATTTATATGCACTGACCGATTCGCAGTTACGCGAGTTCGATCGAGTTCGTACACTTTATGAGAAATATTTAGAGGTGTGCTTCAATATCGCGATAATGTATCTTTGCTTACGACCGGCCTGAATAGTATGACCCCACGAATTCTGCTGCATGGATCAAATACGCAGAGCTGGAAACGGCATTAGAAGACTTTGCTCGTGCAGAAGCGATCTTCGAACTTGGGGTCTCTCAGGCTTCTCTCTCGATGCCAGAAATCTTGTGGAAAGCGTATATCGATTTCGAGGTTGATGAACAGGGTGACAGAGAGAAGGCACGCTCGCTGTACGAGCGCCTTATTTCTCTGAGTGGCCACCACAAAGTATGGATATCATATGCAGAATTTGAGGGCTCCAGCATCCCGCTTCCCAGGTCAATGAGGGAGGATGAAGAGGAGAGTGAAGATGCGGAACTACGTATGGTTGCAGGTGATCCCGGTCTGGCTCGGCAGGTATTCGGCCGTGGCTATAACGACCTCAAGACCAAGGAGCTCAAAGCCGAGGTATGTCCGTGTCGTCTAAATCCTCGGAACCGATGATGAATCCTGGCGTTTGCAGCGGGTCGCCTTACTCGAGGCATGGAAGGCGTTTGAGGAAGCCAATGGTACTGAGGCTGACGTGGCAAAGGTACAAGGCATGATGCCGATAGTTGGCAGAAAACAACACGTCGATAAAGAGACAGGCCAGGTTGTGGAAGGTGAGATCTTTTATCTCTTTGTTCGACCACGTGGTTAATGCCGTGTTAGACTGGGAGCTTGTATTTGCCGACGACGAGCGAGAAGTCAATCCGGCATCCTTCAAGCTCTTGCAAATGGCCCATGCATGGAAGAGCGCTCAGGGGAAGAAGAGTGGAGGGTCAACCGTGCTGTCCGGTTTCGTTGCTGCTACGAAATCGGACGAACCTTTGCGGAAGTCATCCAAACCTCGAAGTGCGACGATGCATGAGCAGGAGGAGGAGGGGGCCAGCGATGTTGCCAGCTCAGATGGCGAATAAATTATTAATTAAATCTGTCATAGAAGTAATGACATCCGATTTATCACCACGATGAGCTTGTAACGGCGACTACGATGGCACACCTCGCAGCGTATAACTTCCACGAATCCAAACTACTCTGGAATCCTGCAAACCCTGGCCATGTCATCTGCGAAAGACTGCGTAAGGAAATCAACAGGAAGAGAGGGCTTCGACTCAGTGCGTCGTTCCAGTAGTATCAGCTGTCTGAGCTCAGATCATATGCTACAGAGGACTACAATGATCTTCATGCATACTCAGTGTCGACTTACACCTTCTGGCTTGATTTGTGGGACTACATGGGTATCATAGCTTCTGTGCCACCTCAACCAGACCAGGTATGATACGCCTGCCAGGCATGAGTTTTTGGGGTGCTATCCTGACTCTTCTCGCGCCGTAAGGTCATGGTACCTGGCGCTATCCCTGAGCGCCCATCTTGGTTTCCCGGCACGCGTCTCAACTATGCCGAAAACCTACTCTGGAAGAATGACTCCGCCATTGCTATTACAGCAGCCTATGAATATGATCTTGTTCCCCCTGGAACTGGAAGGGCTCTATTTGGTGGTGTCAAGAGCTACACTTTCCGTGAACTAAGGGAGTTGGTACGTATCATGGCCGCTGGTATGAAGAGGGCTGGTGTGCGCGTTGGAGATAGGATCGCTGGTATGCTCAATCAACTACTGTCCATCTGGAATGATAATGATCGAGCTCCGCCCTTCTCGTTGTGTTCAACGCGAGCAGCTATCATCACAAATTCTATTACCGGTGTCGTGATCGCTCTTGCCACCGCTTCCATTGGAGCTGTATTCTCTAGTACGGCGACCGACATGGGCACCTCTGGAATCCTCGACAGATACCGCCAGATTCGCCCAAAGATTCTCTTTGCTTCTTCCGAGACAGTATACGCTGGCAAGACGATAAACATTGTCCAAAAGATCGCAGACGTGGAACGTGACCTGAAGACGGGCGGACACGGGTTAGAAAAAGCTGTCGTGTTGAGGAGCGATAAGACCGGGGAATTAGTACGAGTCTCTAACTGGTGAGCCTCCTGTTTCCAGAGGATAACCTACTCACCGTTCTTGGGCGTCAACAGCCTCACTATTGATGAATTTTTGACGCCGTCTTCCCCAATCGAAGATTACCCGTTGACTTTCGAGCAGCTCCCCTTCGATCACCCCCTTTGTATTCTGTATTCCTCTGGAACGAGTGGCCCTCCGAAATGCATCGTGCATACTGCTGGGGTAAGTCCGAAATTCATGGATGCTGTGTGTTTAAAATACCACCCTGTCATTTCACAGGGTGCACTTATGAATACCAAGAAGGACTGCCACATTGGATTCGGAATCCTTCCGACCGACATATATTTCCAATATACCACCGTACGCAAGTGCCTCGATGAACGTTTCTCGATCTTACCTCAATTACAGACTGCATGGATGATGTGGCAATTCATGCTCTCTGGCCTTGCGTGCGGTGCACAAATCGTACTATACGAAGGTTCACCCTTTTACCCCGATGTGAGGGAATACTTGAAGTTTATTGATTGGACGGGGTAAGACACGTGTTTTATATCTTCGTCCGAGTTAATTCTGTTTGCTCCAAATGCGTAGGGTGACGGTTCTTGGAACATCGCCTCGATTCCTTTCGGAGCTGCAAGCTCGCAGTGTAGATCCGGTCTCTATTGTTTCTCTGTCTAGCCTCCGCGAAATTGCAGTCACGGGTGCAGTATTCTCCGCTCAACTCATGACCTGGACTCAAAAGGCTTTCGGGGGAAATCTACATATCGGAAGCTCAAGTGGAGGTACAGATGTGTGTTGTTGTTGTAAGTTCCGGTTTTGCCTATTAGGACATCGTCCGACCTCAATAACCACGCAGTTGTGGGACCCGTGTTATCATCGCCTCTCTATTCTGGTGGTCGGTCCCTTTTCTTGTCGGGTTCTCCTACTTTTCGTAACCTTCGCAAACAGAACTGCAAGGTCCATGTCTCGGAATGGCAGTTTCCGTCTTTTCCCCGTCTGGCCAAGTCCTTCCTGCTAGTTCTTGCACCCCTGGAGAAATGGTCATCACTCGCCCACATCCGTCCATCCCTCTATACTTTCTAAACGATACACCTGCACACGACAAATTCCTGTCGGCCTATTTCCGTGCTTTCCCACCTGCCGAAGATGGCACTCCGGTGTGGCGACACGGTGATTTTGTCGTCCGTAACCCTACCACGGGCGGGTTCGTCTTCTTAGGACGAAGCGATGGGGTTCTAAACCCTAGCGGTGTGCGATTCGGTAGCGCAGAAATATACAAACTTGTCAACGGAGAGACTGCGGGGCTAGAAGCTGTAGAAGACACTCTCTGTGTCGGACAACGGAGAGAAGGTGAAAATGACGAGAGAGTCCTCTTATTTTTGAAGATGAAGGAGGGTCACGAGGGGAAATTGACGGAGGATTTAAGAATGAGGATTAGGCGCGTGATCAGAGATGGCCTGAGCAGGAGGCACGAGCCTGCAGGAATATTCGAAGTGAATGATATACCGGTATGAGTCTCCCTAAGCGATATGATGGTGCTTACATACCTTTCTCTTCCCTAGTACACAGTAAATGGCAAGAAAATTGAGATCGCGGTCAAGCAAATCGTCTCTGGTGTCGACGTTGTTCCAAGCGGGACAGTTGCAAACCCAGAGTCATTTAGGCTATATTACAGGTATAGAGATTTCGAAAACGTGATGAAGCAGGAAGAGGGTGTCGATGTGGGACGAAAAGCCCGGGGCAAGTTGTGAATGATCTACGCAAGCTAATATACCTGATTCTCTAGTATTTCATGAATGCTCCCCGAGCAATCTACGTAGCTCCATATTTCTCGTTTTCTTCGCGTGCAATCGTCGCTGCAAACCATTTAGATTCCTAGGTCAGGAACAATTGGTAGAGCACGGACCTGTAACATTCGCGTAAGCCTTCGCTCTTCGGCATCTTCCTTTTCGTATTCTTTCTAAGGGAAATCAGACGAACCCATGAGGCCCGGGAGCGGGGGCTTCAACTCACCTGCAGTTGATTCGAATTGGGATGAACTTGATTTTCATCAGCATCAACGGATCCATTGTGCATGCGACGTCTCTTGTGACTTCGCGAGTATTCATGGTTCGTCTCGCAAGATGCCTCGTTTCTGGGTCCTAACAAGTAAGAAATGCGTGTCATTGGCAATTATTATCATCACAATTCCACACCTACCTTCTGTTATGGAACTAAGTTGACCCTTTCTCGCCTGGCACTTATTCTTGGGCGTTTTACGAGGTGCAGATTTCTCGGTGTGCGTTGCGGTCAAGATAGGAACCTCGAGCGGTTCCTTTGCACTGATGTCGAAATGGAAAAGGAGCCAAGAGAGTTCCTCGAAATCATCAATCATACAGATGTCCGCCAAACCAGGCCCTTCATCGCCACCAGCTTCGCATTCTTCCCGAGGTTCACACTTGATGATCTCACCTACACGTCGGATCTCGACTTCAACGCTCGCTAGCTTACCTATAGGATACATAACCTTCCAGCAGTGAATAGTTCAAGAATACACCTACCTTGGTATTGCCTCTTCGGCGTTCTTAATCCACATTCCTGGAACCGCCCCATGGTATGGTCTTCGGATGAGCCCGAAACGTCCCCGGATGTTGTGCCTGTTTTCTCGAGACAAAATCTTGCAGCATGCTTGCGTATGCAAGATGGAGTAAGGACGAAAACTTCGCAAAAGACGGATACTGAAGACAGGCAGTGAACAGTGTAGAGCTGCACGTATGGATCAGTTCCGAGGTGAATACGTAAATTACTAGCTACTTACCTCATCCTTGAGCATTTCGGTTTTTACTGTGACCGTTCGGTCATCAATTAGATCGATAGACACCTCTTGGTGGTTAATTTTCCGGTGTTGCGAGTCTTCTATCCATACCTCGACGCCTTTGTAGACGGGCATGGTGAAGGGACTAGGGTTCGATCACTCGTGGCTCAGCCTGCATGAGCCTTTAATACCTACACGGCCACCTGCACCAAATCGGTAGGGTAGACTGAGGACCACCCGATAGGGTTCAGTTACCACCCTGCAAACACGTTTTCGCCAGTGATAGGCATCGCGGTCGGTCTGATCACCTGACTATTACGCAGTAGATATGTCGCGGTCTTCGGCTGGCCAAGTTGATTAGCGGCGTAACAAGTCAGTTCCGGGTGCAGCACAGGAATCCACCATTAAACCAGCCCACATTTTTGACGTACTGATCAAAATTCCTCGTTGCACACAGCAGATCGGTTGCTAGATGGAAGCGGTGACTAATGTGTGGCCATCTTGAAGCTTGAAGCTTGAGGACCGGTGGCGGAGGTGAGTAACTCACCATATTCGTGTACTCTCTCAAGTGCGTAGGTTGACAATGGAGACCTGCTGGTTCTGCAGTTTCATGCCCCAAGTGAGTCACGGTGATGAACAGTGATAGCCGGCGAGTTCTGTGGATCACTTGAAGTCAACTTGAAGCTCCATCAAGCTCCAAGTTCCGGCCACTCCAGATTACTTATTGCTCCAAAGGAGGGCCACTAATAACTATATGCCACCGCGGTGCGACGTCCATTTGTGGATTTGAGCTACTACGTGAGTTACCGACGTGATTCCAGGGTTGCCTGTGCGTCTCGTACTAGTCACCCCAGCTTTGTTTCCTCGGGGCTCGAGGCGCCAAGCCTAGACTGCCAAGACTGTACACACATTCACGTTAACGGACCCTCGAACTATGCTGCCAGGCTGTCCATTCTTCGCCAATTTCCGCGCATTCCTGGCGCCTGCCAATGCTTGAACAACCGATATTAGCAAGCTCACTGCCTTGAAGGTAGAAGGTATAAAGCTTGTCTTGGTCTGCCGATACAGTCCCATCATTTGGTTCCCCGCCTCTGAACGTGAGCACATCCGAACACAAAGCTCGATGTTTAATTGCTAACTAAATGACAAAGTTAGATTATTCAATCCCGCTCGATGGCGGAGAAACAGCTGTCTCAGCTCATGTCCAAGATATGGGAATCGGAACATGCATTGCATGCCATGTATCGTGAGGCCGTACGCCTTGAGAGGCTATTTCGCAGTTCCGAGCCCACTCGCGCGCACATTTCTATGTTACCGGTCGAGGTGCTGGGAATGATCTTCAGGGAGGTGGTCGCACAATCAGATGCTTGGATGGAGTACCAGCCATCTCTCGTCGAACCCAACAAACCGGAGTGGCCAGTTATCAGACCTGAACTGGTAATTTCCCATGTCTCAAAGGACTGGCGAGTAATTGCCACAGGGATTTCGTCGTTCTGGACGCATATCCGCCTTCACTTCAAGCAGTCTGTTGACTTGGTCGACTTATATCTCACTCGCTCCCGTGGATTACCCTTATTTATCGCCTTCCGACAACATTTCGTTTGCGGACTTCATCCACGTCAAGCATTTGCAGCAGATTATCCGCGCATCACGGCCACCATACTTGATCATATGCATATTTGTCGTCGCCTGGAAATACACACAAATGTCGCTATTCCAGAGCTGTTAGACGGCCTCGGTCGGAGTCGCGCAGCTTTGTTGGAAGAAATTAGCCTCCATCATCCCCGCACCGGTACGGCGGAGCCTACGTTCTCCTCGTCTTCGTTTCCGATGTTGACTCACCTGGAGCTCGGGGAGTTGATCTCAATCTCGACCACCATGCCGTTAAAAAATCTCGCCTCCCTTACTTTGGCTGGAGTGCCCGCATTCGGCCTTCCTTCCTCGACCTTCCTCAGCCTCCTTTCTGGATTACAGTCCCTTTCTAGCCTGACGCTCGTGGATGAGGTTGTTGACTTTGATCGTTTTGATACGCACAACGCTGTTGAAATGCCTTCGTTGCGGTCTCTGACGCTCAAGCCAGGGCCTGACATGTCACGACTCTATCTGACGGGGATCATAGAGATGATTGTCGCTCCAGCATTACGAGAGCTTGACCTCGATTTTACCAACGTACCATCACCGAGGGAAGTCCAACTGTTCTTGCGGCATCTTAAACGGGAGCCACCGAGATTCCTTTCCCTTCTCAATATCACTATTAACAGTCCGTTCGAGGGCTTCGACATCACCAGCACCTTCGTGCACACCGCGCCAAACATTGAAGACCTTTCCCTATCGCGATATAGTGTGGACTCGTCCCTGATGTTCCTTGCGCATGATGCGAGACGGGAAGCCTTCCCAAAGCTTCGTACACTACAATTTGAGAGCCCGCATTTCGACTGGGACGTCCTTTTATACTTTTTGCATAGGAGGAAGCAATTGGGAAGGCCTTTGCACGACTTATTATTTAAAGGATTTGGAGGCTCGATGGGAGAAACGCTCGATGTTCATTTTAGAAACCTACTGGTGGGCTGTCTAGCCGTATAAACATACACGCAATAGACCCAAGTCACTGTGTGACCATCACGTACACGTGAGGTGACAGCACGCGAAGCGTGACAGGCACTACGCGAGAGCAGACGTCTTGAACTACGTCGTTAACGATGGCAAGCACAGGTCAAACGCTCACCAATTCTGCCCATGAGCCCGGGTATACGTGTATCGCTTTCTCGCGTGATGGAAAGTGAGCCGAATTCTCGTGCAGTTGATTCCTTGCTGACTGGATGCACCGAATGCTTGCGTTGTGTCTTGTCAAGGTTATCATACACTGGTGGCTCAGACAGCTTGGTGCGGATATGGCAAATGGATAAGGATCAATACCAAGAACCGGAAGTTGCCTACGAGGCCGATGAGGGAATAACAGCCATTGCAAGTTCCGTATGTCTTTTTTCTTTGGGTTGTGTGTTATTTTTGGACTCATATCGCACCAGAACGAGCACTGGATGTCTGGAAGCAAAGACTCCGAGGTCCGCAGTTACCCGCATGGAAAGCCCGATCTTCATGGATTGATTATGGGCGCGGCTGGCGCGTGTATTCGTGCTGTTGCTGTCGACCCCGCAGGGAAGCGCGTCGCTATTGCCACAGAGTGCGTACATTCTTACTCTCTACCCTTTCATATTTAACAACCCTTAGTGAGACGTTTGTCAAAATCGTGGAATTGAATGAGGTTACCAATGTTCAGGTTCTGAGTGGGCATAAGAAGTGTGTACGAAAGTTGACTTGGCATCCCTCAGGCACCCTTCTCGTTCGTATATTTTGTGTATCCCCATACGATCGCTGACCGATGAACTATAGACTACTAGTGGGGCTGACGGTATAGTTACCGTATGGGATGTCTCGGAAAGCGAGCCAAAAGTCGAGAGGCATATCGACGGGATTATTCCGGCGGTGGTAGATGCAGAGTAATATCACCCTGCTTTCCTAGTCAATTCTCCTACTGAATCCCTCTTATCTAGGTCCTCAGAATTCATGCACGACTGTTCTGCAATATGGCATCCATCTGGACAGCATTTCTTCGTGGCCTCCAAAACACATGGTGCGTACGACCCTTGTTTCTGAGCAAACGACTAGAAGTTGTTTTGCATAGAAATTGTTGCCGTCACCCGATCGAACTGGGATAAATCTTTCAGTCTCTCAGACCCAGATGCAACAGGTGCCACAACGGCGCTTGCACTTTCGATTAACGGGGTGTATCTCGCGAGTGCTTGTAAGGAAGGAATCTTAGTTTGGAGCACACAAACAAAGCATGTTCTTTGGCGGTGAGCAAGGCGCATACACTAGGGAGAAAAAATTAATGTCTCGGTAGGCATACTGGTTCTCCCAACGCATTGATTACGCAACTTGCATTCTCGCCTTCTCAGAATCTCCTAGCATGGGCAGACACGGGGGGAATTGTGAGTTGGTGGAGAGATCCGATCCCGGCAGGTTCACCGGATCCCGTCAAAGTGACCACGGCAGGAGCTGCGCAAGGTATGCCCGTCAAACGCAAATCCACGCCAACGCTGTGGGGAGATGATGCAGTTAACGGGGATGGTGAGGCCGCCGGAGTAATCAATGATTATGGAGATGACTGGATAATTGATGATATTGGGGGTGGGATTGAGGGTGAACATGGAGAACGGCGGCTTGTGGAGGCCGATGGGTTTGTCAAGGAAATGGGTATGCTTTATCGAAACAACTTGTCGTTCTAGCTGAAGAAAAAAATTGGCAGTGAGCATTACAAAGGCGCAGCCAGCCTTCCAGCCAGGGTCGACACCGATGGACGGGAAGAAATGCTACCTCGGTAGGTTTTCATTCTTTGTGCATAAATGCATCACTCACTACATAGTTGTCACATAGCGTACAACATGGTTGGCTGGATCGACGTCACAGATCAGGATACACATCATATTGTCAATGTCGGATTTCATGACATTTCGACACGCAAGAGCTATCATTTTTCCGATCCCTTTAAATATAACCTAGGTTATCTAGGTGAGTGTAGTCCATGCCTCCTGTCATTCAATTCTTGTTAACAAATACTGCTTAGGTGAACGTGGGGCGCTTCTCGCATGCCCGCCCGAGCAAGATCACCCAGCTCAGGTGCTATACAAACCTTATGGAACCTGGTCATCCCAGGGTGACTGGACTTATGTTCTTCCCTTGGGTCAGCATGTCCTCGGATTGGCTGCTGGAGGAGAAAGACCCATGCGTTCTTTGCGAGATCTGTCTTCATCTGGGGGTGATATTCAAGGTCAAGGAAATGTCGTGATTGCTACGAGTGCTGGGGATCTCACGTTTTTGAGTGGTTCCGGCCTTGAACGCGTTGTATTGGGTCTGGAGGGTGAGTATGTTACCATGGCTGCTGGAGAGGAATACGTAGTGGTTATACATCGTCCTGGTGCCACTACCATCGACGGTAAGTGGTTATAATATATGTACGTTGCGCGATGTACTTAATTACCTCTGTTAGGTTCGCAAGGGTTGATAGCGACATTAATATCTTTTGAAGAATTTGAGGTGATCCAAGCAAAGCCACTACCGATACCCAAAGGTCATACACTTAAATGGATCGGAATAACCACTGAGGGGGTGTGTATCCGCCACTCTCACTGCTATATTCATAGTAACACAGTTTTGGCAGGCCCCCGTAATATATGACTCGGCGGGGTTCGCGCATATCATGATAAATTTCCGACGGCCTAATCGTGCAACTTGGGCGCGCTTACTGGATACAAACGCAGTCGAACGCAAGCAAGGGAAGGATGAATCATACTGGCCAGTTGGTTTGTCGCAAGATACTCTGACGTGTGTCATATTGAAGGTACTTGGATATCTTCGTCTGTGGTTCTTGTGCGAAACCTATATTCTATCACAGGGCAGACAAGAGCACCCCGGGTTTCCGAGACCGCTAACACAAGAGCTGCCTGTTAGACTTCCCTTTCGAAACAAGGATCCGGTCGAAGCTCCCGTTGAAGAGAAGTATGCGATATTACAGCCGCCTTGCTCTAAGCTCACATGGTTAAAAGACTTGCCCGAGAACGAATGCATATTAACCTGGCTCGCGACACTTTAGGTGACGAGTTGACTTCGTCTGAACTGGATAAACGCGAAATCGAGCTCGATAAATCTATCATTAAGCTCATCCAAGCGGCTTGCAAAGCGGACAAAGCCCCTCGTGTTCTGGAGTTGACCAGACGTCTGCACTTCGTACACTCTATAGCTGCTGCTAGCCAGCTCGCTGGATTTTACAAACTGCTGGGTCTTCAGGAGAAGATTGAGGCAATCAAACGATGGCGCGAAAATGCCCCAAACCCGACCGAAGAGGCGAGAGAGCGGAGACGCCTTCTCGAACAAGAAGATATGAGTATGGAACGGCCGAAACTATTGCAAAACTTCGACCCTCCTCCCAAGATCGAAAGACCAGGACTTACGCGTTCAACAGGAGCCGTTGAGCACTCAGAATTCAGTTCTGGCGCACCGCGACTATTCGATAGACGTTATCCTCAACCGGTTGCACGCTCCACCTCGCCTGACGGGAAGAGGAAACGCGACGAAGCGGACGATTTTGCTTCGAATGGTTTCGATGGGGATCCCAAACGACGGGCAGTCGGAGAAACTGACACCAGCATCCCCTCGCCCAAACGTGAGCACGTCATTCAGAAACTCCAAAGAAAACACGCTTAAATGACTTGCAGGAGACAACCCGTTTGCCCGCAGGGTGGCTGGTGATGCAAAGAAGAATCCTTTTGCGCGAAAGCCTGAGCAGCTCAAGCCAATCCAAAAGAGCGAGAGCTTTTTCAACAAAGTTGAGGCTGTTGAGATCGATCAAAGCAAACCGCGTAAGATCCTCGTTCGATATTTCGGTGGTATTTGAGTCCACATCGTAACATTCAGGTACTACAAATAAGAAAGGGAAGGAAAAGGAAAAGAAAGACCTGACTAGGCAGACAACCCTTTTCGGGCTTCCTGCGAAGCCACCGGCCGAAAAAAAAAGCAAGTCTCTGAAGAGAAGAGAGGGATCTGAATCCGGGGCGAATGCTATTGAGGGATCGACGTCTCAAGCCACAGATGTTGACATGTCAGAAGTGCTACCTGCATCAGAGGCCGCCACCCTGGTAGAAACTCAGGACACTGCAAAGACTATTACTGAAGACACCCAGCTATCTGAGGACGAAGTTCCGATAGAATGGGAAGCCTCTCCACCACCATCCCCTCGGTAGACCCATTTCGTTTACGGGGACCCTCTTGATTTTAGGCCATGTTTCCGTATCTTTTCGATAGTGTTTATAACACGAAGACCAATGCGTCTGCTGCGAGTTTGGCCACATGCAAGGTATTGAAACGGGCCGATCAACCCGGGCTCGGACTTGGTCTGATTCGTACACTTACACGACCACGCTTTGGAAAGCAACCTGAGATAAGAGTACGTCTTGTGCTTGAATCAGGAACTGTTTCAGACAAGTTAAAGAGCACCCCAGCCTTTGGAACTTGGGTGTGCCCTGACTTAGCGTTCTCGTCATCGACCCTGGCTCCTGAGAAAGCCGAGGGGATACATCGGTCGTATGGAGAGTTAGATCCGGTGCAGTGAATACATCACAGTCGTTGTCAAGAACGTAATGAATGAGTACTCGTGCTGGACGAGTTGGACCTGCTAAGATATTTATGCGGCATTCTAGATCGTGTGAGACGGTCCGTTCGCACGTGTCCAGTAGTTGTCGCAAAAGATACCCCCCGCTGAAACCGGTGTCCGCCCCATCGCTGACTTATCCTGTCGCCATGTCCTTGTCCCCGACAGCCACGACTTCCAATAGCTCTGAGGTGCCCTCAAAACGTCGTCGGACAAGTTCCATCCTGCCAGCACACACCACTGACGCTGAGCAGAGTATGTCATTACCCGCTGCGGGATCGACTCACCCCCTGCCATCCCAATCTACCGCAAATATCCCCAAGCGCGGTGCCAGGGCCTGCACCGCCTGTAGAAAGGGAAAAAACAGGTGTGAGGGCGAGGTATGCTTTCTGTTGCGCTGCGTCCCTGTTCGCTCACTGGCCCGCCCTCCCGCACCGGCCCGGGCAATCTCGGACAGCCACCGTGTCGTCGATGTCAGCTGAGTGGTACACCATGCATCTTCGAGAAGCCAGAGAAGAAGAACGTTCAACCAGCGTCCGTGGCTAGTGTGGAGTATGTCCGTCCCCGCAAACACCTCTCTTCTCTCACATTCATGGAATCAGGCGCTTATCACGCCTCGAGGGCCAATATCTGGTAATTTTCGAACCATCCACGATTCAGAGGTCTCTCAATGGAATCTAGGTCATGCAGAGTCAGATGATTGGCATGCAGTCGTCTTTGGACCGTATCTTGTCCGCGATACAAAGCCAGGCCCAATCCAGTAATCAGCCCGGTCACTCGATAAACGTGGTGCAGGGATCTAGCCGAGACGCTGGTCCGCACCGTAGTCGGTATGTCGAGTGCATTCGAGGCGGGCCATAATATCAACCTGTTTTCCCGATTCAAGCTTTCCCCCTCTTCCCGGTTTCGCTCCAGCGGTAAGTCTATCTTGCTCGTTGAAGATACAATGTTTATCTGTGCACGCAGCCACACAAGCATGCAACGTATGGGATTGTCCAGAACACTGTAGCATTATCAGAAGACGAAACTGAAGATGCACTCCCACGCGCCACACTCAACGCGCCTATCGAAGCCCTTCAAGGTTTGGCCAATGCTGCTGCGGAGGCGGCAGCAGCGCCATCCACAGCCCCTCCCATGAAACGGCAACGAGTGGAGCTAGTTCCGAGGAATACATTTCCGCACGCGATTGAAAAGGTATGGAACTCCATTACCCCAAAATTTCAAACGAGTCTAATAGGTATTCTCCCAGGGGCTCGTTCTTGAAACGGAGGCCAGGGAACTTTACCACATGTAAGCTTTCATCTACCAAGTACAATGTCACTCACTTTTAATCTCGCAGATTCTTCGCTGGCTGCCATATTTTTATCCCGCTCTTTGATCCGAATTACGATACGTTTGAGAGCCTTATGGAGCGTACACCGTGGACTTTTGATTCTATTCTTGCCATTGCCTCTAAAATTCGCAGTGGAAATGCCCCTCTTAGCCCTACATTCTATAAGTGTTTGGAGGAGGCACAAGGAATTGCAAGGTCTTCGTTGTTTGGTCCTGTTGTTAGGAAAGAAGCAGTTATGGGTAAGTAACTTCGTGTTCTTGGGACTTGATGGCTAATGTTACATGGTAGGGATGTTGCTTCTGGCTGCCTGGAGCACCAGCGGATGGCTTTCAAGTGGTCATGCCATGCGCATGGCACTAGACCTAGGTCTACACCATGCGCTAGAAAAACTTGTTGATGAATCAGAAATGCGTTCCGAAGAAGAAGAGCGAGACCTTGGTGTGTAAGCCCGTTTGACGGTGTGAAGTTCAGCTAGAGAGCGTTTTAGTTGTATCGGCGCGGATATGGTTGTGTCTCTACTGGTTCGATCATCAGTGAGCTTTTCCCTCTGACTTGTTTTTTTCTGCTCAGCCTGACTGTTGCGACAAAGAACAAGCTTAGGGACTGGTCGACCTGTCGTGTTACGGGACGAATCTTCTATCAAGCACTGCCGTCTCCTTCTCACACATCCTATGACATCCCCCACGGATGTTCGACTCATCTCGTTGGTCGAGCTGATTGTTCAGAAAAGTATACGTCCCGTCTTGATTCCCCGCGCTATATCTGACGTCACTCCACAGCTCAAATATACGAGACTCTCGCACCGCTGAACGGTGAGATCAGTCACAACACTCTTGCCTTCATTCGCAGAGCCAACGTTGCCCTTGATAAATGGTGGGGAGATTGTGACGAGCTGCATCGTAGGCAATCCTAGCTACGCATCGAGCTCTGTTCACACATCCCTCAGGTCAGACTATGGATGAAGAATCCCTGTTGCGGAAAATCCTCGCCGCAGAACTACACCACGTGAAACTTTGGCTTGTTTGTGTTGCTCTACGGGGGGTATCCTGGGACAAGATGACATTCGAGCAACGTGAGCTTGCCTTTCAGGCCAAGGATGCTGCATCTAATTGCTTGTCCATCTTTCTGAACTCCACCGCATACCGGTATGTCTCAGTCGTCTATTTCACATGATACCGGGTCTAATAAGTTTTAGAGCTGCCCTCCGCTACGCTGTGCATGACAGCCTCGTCACTTTGGCCTTCTCTGGCCTTTTCTTACTTAAAATGACCAACCTTTTTCCCGCCGAATTAGACCTACCTGCAATAATGAGCCAGGTCGAGCACTTGGCACAGTTACTATCCGATGTAGCTGCAGAGCGGTCCGTTGCTCCTTTTATGAATCGTATCTCTCACGTGCGGAACTTACAGCTATGCACTCACGCTGCGTATCATGCTCGCAAACTTGCGCCGAAAAGTGGGTATGCATTCTGGGATCGTTCCGCCGATCCAGAATTTGCCTGCCCCACTATTGCCGGAAGGTATAGTCGGCCCATACGTTGACAAACACATCATGGGCCCACCTCCGTTGACGATGGAAGAACTCGGCTTCTCCTGGCCGGGTGACCGGGGTATCGTGAACCCTTCGGCGATTCCGGTTTGGATACAAGAGCAAGTTCGTGTATTCCCCTCGGAGTTTTCCTCACTACTTGACTAATCGACGTTTTAGAGCCTCGCGGACCTCGGCCTCCCTGTCAACGGCTCTGATGGCATATTTTTGAACATGTATGGAGTAAATGGCTGGTCGGGAGATTTTGCACCCGTGCCCGAAGCTTGGTGATTAGTTTCACCCTTGTTTGACTATTGTACGAGTAGGATGGACGATGTTTCTTCTTTGATACCATGTCCATGTGCAGCAAGTAATTGGTGTAGTCACAAAGACGATAAACTTGTTCACTGCTACTGGGACTTTCAATGTAAAAAGGCAGTAACCAAGGCGGCTGGAATCTACATCTAGGTTCAGGTAGAGGTTGTGCTAGTCGTCGGTAATAGCCACGCAGACACCTTCGTCTCTTATTACTGTTCACGATGTCACCGGCGTCCAACGAGTTGGTGTATCCAGACCTGAATTGTGCAGCATACCCAATCCATATTGTATACAGTATTACCTTCCACGCCCGTGTTTGTAATGGGAGCTTGAGGTCTCTTCTCGGACTCCACGCAAGGTTCTTGGACAAGTACGATGCCCACCCGCGTATCAAGCAAACTTTGGAAGACATAATTGGTAATTCTGGCAACGTAGTAGGTACACGGCTGCGAGGTGGCGAATTGACAGCAAAGGAAGCCTTCACTCATCGTCCTCGTCGCTTTCTTGTTCTTGAAGAAACTGGGATCGTGAGCATGACTTTGGATGTGGAGAAAATAACAGAAACCCCGTGCCTTGACAAGTGCTTCAGTGCTTTTGAGGAAGTGTTGTCTCCCTTGAGGCTTGGATCCCTTTTGGTACCAATAGATGATGGCCTTGTCCGATATGCAGTCCTGATTGTACAGGACCTGTGCACGATGTGATGAGAGTCAATGGCACGAACACGGTAGAAAACCATATACCTTGAGGATCTGAGGAAAAGCTTTCATAATCCGAGTATCTTCATAGCAGTATACCTGAACTTGATTAATCAAGGCAACTTCCACCTTCGGCCCTGTGCAGAATGGCTCGAGAATGGGGGAGAATTTCTGTCAAATATGCGACGATAGGCAGCCGATGAGCTTAAAGATGCGGATAAGAGTACAGTGCGTACTCCTACTTCACGCAGAGCAAGGCCTTCTATCTGGTCCGGTCGAGCAGCACTCCAATCCACGGAAGCCATAAGGCCCTGCCAGATGCATTGAATCAAGTCTGCATCGGGGAGTGACCGCTCCTCTAGTTTGCTCCGTATCGCTGATATGATCTGGCCCGGAAAACGCGATCGGCTGTTATCAGAGTCATGAAGCTAGTAACCCAAGCATACCGTTTCTGCGTCCTCATCGTGTCCAGAAAAGCCCTTTAGTTCAGTTACGATACCTTCTTTCGCAATGGCGTATTGCTTCTTGGTGTACCACTCTGCCACTTGAGGAAGACCTTCCTTTCTGAAGAAATCATCCAGAACTTTTGCATCCCGACGGTTCGGAGGGAAGAAAAGAAGAAGGTCTTTGATATTTCCACGTTTAAGAGAAGCAGAAAGGTGATCCATTGGCTGATCAGTCAGATAGGCGCGAAATATGATAGCAAGTACGGTGATGGACGCGTCTACCAAAAATGGTCACGTGGCCAACGATAGCACGAAAGGCGCAATCACGAACCATTTTTGACGAGCTGATCCTTGGTAAGGCTCTGGAGACAAGCAGTGCTAGCGATGCCTTGAGACATAAGAAGGCCAATGGTGATAGCGAGCTTGTCGCGCTGACTGGCAGACCAGCGATTGATATATTGGAGCAGACTGGGTAAGGTTTGCTCTTCGAGGGGTTTCTGAAGATATTTGTATCTAGGAGAATGAGATGTGGAATCATAAAACATGCCATACAAGGGTACCTTCTGATGACTTTGTTGAGCACTTCAACGTATTTCTTCAACTCATCGACCGATGCGGGGTCCTTTGCGTTGAAGATTGTGAAGGGGGATGTGGGTGCACCGTCATCGATGTAGGAACCACCGGGCTGAACAAGACCACCGACAAGGACGATTTCGAAGAGGGGATCTGCATATTTCAAGAACTCGAGTGTGGACCCAGCTTGTACGAGCTTTGTGGCAAAAGATTCAAAATCGTTCTGGGGGACAGTTTCTAGGTGTTTATAGAGCTGATCTCTAAAGGCTGGAGTCGGATAGGAGCGTAAATAAGTGTCGCGGGGGAGGTGGAATACTAGCCTGTCGGTTCGTGCTTTGCTTGGGCTTTGACTGCACCTTTCCTTGCTTTTATCTTTACCCCCTGTAACGAAGGCTTTGCAGTGGTGGATTGCTGAGACATCCACAGTTTTCGAGGGTATCGAAAAAGGCGGACAGTCAGATGAACTTGGTGGTCGCAGTTCAAGTCGATAAGCGATCTACAGGTGGGGTGGCACGTGACCGGACAACCATCGGGCGTATCTTTCTCATCCACATCCATCTCGAATGGCGACCCCTCGATTTTCGGATTCCCCAAACGCCCGTTCAAAGTCGATCACGACTGCAGATGGTCTCGACACCTTCGGGGTATGCTTCGTCAAGTCACGCGACCAAGAGAACCTCATCTTGTGCCCCCCCAGATCCTTAACCAGCACTCCATCGGAAACACCGCTTTCCAAGTTGGCGTGGCCGAGGACAGGGGCACGCGCAGGTACATGGAAGATGCACACTCTTTTGTTGTTGATTTTGCCGGCGTGAGAGGACAGGGATTCTTTGCAGTGTTCGATGGCCATGCTGGAAAACACGCCGCCGAGTGGTGCGGTCAACATTTTCATGAGGTGAGTACCGCAACTGTACCGTGGATACGACTATCCTCACGTTTGCTAAAGTATCTTCTTGACTCCCTTCGCACCTCTTCGTCAACTACAATTCCCGACGTCCTTAACGAGACGTTCCACAATGTCGACAGACGCATATCTCGCCTCTGCGAAGAATCAGACGGAAAGATCCATTCTGGTTGCACGGCTGTGACTGCATTTTTACGCATTGAAGATGCAGAGGGTCGACAATCATTTCTCTCCTCTCCGCCCGCCACACCACCATCTGGTGTAGCTACTGGTACAGAGGATATCAAGAGTTCCAGAAGCGGCTCTGAATCTCCTATCAGCGACTCTGGTGAAGAACCATCCGGATCCGGTAAGGCAAGCCAGAAAACCAAGAAAACCAAGACTGGACCACCCACTGGTCGCTTTGCGCGAGCTTTGAAAACTCTCAGTGGTAGCTCGCCCCCACCTTCGCCTAGTACATCTTCACCATCCGCCACTTCAGCAAATCACACAAGTGCCTCTGCTATTGTGTCACCTCCCCCGTCACTCCGCCGCGTTCTTTATAGCGCCAATGCAGGTGATGCACGAGGGGTCCTTTGTCGAGCGGGAAAGGCCGTGCGCTTGACGTATGACCACAAAGGCTCTGACAAACAAGAAGCAAAACGGATCACGGACGCAGGTGGTTTTGTTATGAGCGGACGTGTCAATGGTGTGCTGGCCGTCACGAGATCTTTGGGTGACTCCTCTATGAAGGAGTTTGTCGTTGGCTCGCCCTACACCACCGAGACGCAGCTCTGCGACGACGACGAGTTTCTGATTTTGGCATGTGACGGGGTGCGTACCCTTCTATTTGTCCTTTCCTATCTAATGTCGTTGAAGTTATGGGATATCACGGGCGACCAGGGGGCAATTGACTTGATAAGGAACATTGGGGATGCGCAAGAAGCAAGCCAGACTCTCGTTCAACACGCATTATCGCGACAAACTAATGATAACGTGACTGTTCTCGTTGTTCGCTTCAAGCGTGTTGCCCCACAGCCCAGTGGGTAGATCCCTTGAAGTGTGTTCACTTACCTTACTTCTGGCTCATTCTATATATTAATTGTAAAAGTACCCCGCTACACCTTCCCAACCCCTATTTTATTGTCAGAAACCTCTTGGTTGTTGTTTATCTCGTCATGGGTCTACAGGCCATCTTATAGCTTTCAAACCATTCCACGTTGATGTAGCTATACTTGTCGAGTGACTTGTGTACTTAGATGCAAAAATGGACACGAGATTTACACATTGGTATCCAGCGGACTAGAAGTCCCTTTCAAAAGCTTGGTGGATGCGTGTCAAAGAATTTCCCCGGGGCAGAACAATTGGTATAAACGGACGAAACTCGGTTTAGAAAGCACCCCACTTAGACATACTCTACGGTGAGGGATGATCCGCTGGCGGAGACGGAAGTGAGCGCTTGACCGTTCTGCATTATGTCGAGGAGGTTGGCGCTGGAGGGGGTATAGGTGCCACCTGGACCAGAGGCAGTGACGCCGCTAAAGGTGACACTCCCAAAGTCGGCAAAAGGAACAAGACTACCGTTGTCGTCCCTAAAGTCTTCGACGATCCACTCAGCATCCTGCCGGCAAAGAGCACTGCTGGACGTGATATCCTGGAGGGCGATCTGGCCACTGGTCAGGTTCTCTATGATCGCTGTACCAGAAGTCGTGGAAGAGGCGTTGACCGTCACCGCGACAACATCGCCAGCAGATATCGTGAACATAGGGAAATAGTACGAGTCGTCGGGATACCACTCGTACCAGGCTTTTCGCAATAAGCATCAATTTGGATCAGAGGTCGCATTTCGCTCACCATCAAACGAGAGTTCCCCACCCGAGATCGTGAAGTCAACACCAGCCTGGAGGATAGCGTTTTGACAGCTGTCACCATCAATGCCAACCCAAGCAGAGGTAGAACCGTCATTGCCCGCAAGGGTGGGGATGGTGAATGTGCCTGTAACGGTGGTAAAAGTTTCCTGTTTGTGAAAAGATGGGACCACGGACAATATGAAATCGGAATGACACGAACAGCACCTTCAGATACGACAGCACCGGCCCAATTGACGCTGTAGCCTGCGTTGGAGCTGAGATCGGCATTAACTGATTCCACGCGATGGTTCCAATGGGACTGGCGATTCGCGCGACGGCGAGCAAAGCGAGAAGACGAGTCACCCAAAGCCGCAGAGACGAGCAAAAGGTTAGAGAAAAGGGAAAACTTGGAAACCATAGTGGAGACGTGGAAACTGATCGTCGACGGAACAAAGCCTCTGGGAGGGGCAGTGTCGCAGAATCTTTATATGCTCGACACATGTCGCATGTTCTCTTGAAAAGCTTTCGACAAGTATGGTTTCAATGAGGAATGACATCGTTAACCGCCATCGATCATTGTTGCCGTGAGGGCGTGACTGATGAAACATGCTGGACATCTGCCGTTCACCTCTATTTCCGGTCCGAGACGATTCTGTGGCATTGCTGGAAACTAGTCGTCCATCCGAAAGGCATGTTCAATGAGTAAACAACCAAAGCGTCCAATCGGAGGACGATTTATAAAAGGAAGACGGGCGCGAATGGGAGGTCACCACTGGATGTCTCACGTCATTCTGCGCGGTCATAACTCCAAGTGACTTACATGCAACCATGACCGAGTACAGGACTGGGGGATAGTCGTGAATCAACTCGCGTACCACAGGAACGGTACTCACGTCACCAGTTAGCAAGACCAGGCTTTCCCGAGTATGGGTTGCCCACCAGTCTAGGTTTTCTTACCGCAACGTCACAACGGGAATGAGATTTGGCGACTATTCAAAGTGCTACGTACCACATGCCACACTTTCGCTACAAGTCATGAGATCACAATCTCCTTTCTTTTTTTCCTCTTGTCGTGTCGAGCACCTTCGTCAACTTCACCACCATGACCTTTTTGCTGTTTGCGTTTCTTGGCCTTTTCATTTCGTTCCGCCTGCTGGGTTGCTTTGTCCTCATCCGCGAGTCTCGCCATGTGTCTCCACATGTCCTCGTGACTCTCGCCCTCGTCGTCAAGCTCTTCTTCACCCCCGTCGTCAAGTGTTTCGACTTTCGATGTCTCATCCTGAGGATAAGCGGGGGAGGATGGTTCCTTGTTGGGCCGCGTGACATGTTCAGGGGAGAATGGGTCCGGTTGGATAGACCCTTGTAACGACAGCATCTCGTTTGCCACCGTCAACCTGTCAGGATACACATTTCAATCAGGTACCGTAGAAGAGTCCACAGCGACAACATACCCTATCACTGTGAATTCGAGGTAACCATCAGGATCGCCAAGTTTTAATTCTGTCAAGTGGTGCACCCAGTGACCGTTGCTTTCTGCCTCTTGTTCACGCACATCCGGCTCCGTGGAACCGTTCATCTTCGTGTCGCCTTCTCTGTCGGTTGCGTTTTTCGACTTGTCAACTCCATCCCATTCTCTCCCTGCGCCAAATTCTGGGTCGTTTTCTGCCGGGCCATATTCAAACGACCACAGGTCTTGTGGGATGTGATGCCGAGGTATCGAGACATTGAAGGTGCGGTGGACAAGAAGGGAGACATGATCAGGGGAAGACAAGTTTACTTTGCCCACTGTGACCGAGGGCAACGCATAAGAGAGCGAGATCAAAAGGGAACCACATACCTAGTTTCATGGCAACTTGAGGGCCCCAGACGGTGGCATCAAAGCCCACGTTACACACAGCAAAAGGACAATCGCCGTGTATGCTCGCGGTCCTATTCAGGAACTGAATGTTTGAATGCGCCAAAAGCACGCCTTGCAAGGAGGGTATGTACCTGCGTGACTACTGATGAGTGACCGGCAAAGGAGATGCGCCGACGCTCACCGCATGACCATGCTATCTAGCATTTCTTCCACCCCGGCGCGCAGATTGGAAGCAAAGACGGGGGGGATCGAGAGGACGATGCTGGCGTTGACTGTGCGAAACTCGCTCGGGTGGTCCGACGCGCGAGATTTGCCCTTGTCTTTGGGTCTGCGCTTTACATCCTCCGGCGGTGGTCTGGCTAATTGAATCGTTTTCTTGTGTTTCTTGTGTCCTTTTTCCTTCTGCCTTGAGTCGAGGTGCTCCCGCTTTTTGGACGGAGAACCCGACAGCATCGCTAGCAATCGGTGGTTCACTCGGTCGAGTTTTCTAGTGGTCACGTGAGTCTTTTTGACTCTTCGACTTCGACTTCATGGTATGTATGTGTCTGGTCAGTCATCGACGTGCTCACAGCCAGCCTAGTCCGCGCCGAAGCTCATCGGACAGATTATCTTGACTGGCGCACAAATCTTTGGCAAGGCCTTTGTCGCAGCCGGGAGACAAGCTATTCAAAGTACGACGTCCGTCGCGTTTCATGGGTCGCTGACCGGCATGTTTGCTTTCTCTCAGACGCCAAGCATCGTCCAGAGGCGCTAAGCTCCGACGTCGGAGGCGTACGCAATGCTACCTCTGGTTCGGTCACCGACAAGTTGACGCGCGAACATCGTATGACGTTGGATGAGGCGCATCTCATCCTGAACGTAAAACGTGGCGAGGCCATGGAGAGTATCATGAAGGCGAGCAGATTCCCAGTCGTCCGCACACGCTGCAGCAACTCACCCTTTGCTGGTTTAGAACTATGATCATCTGTTCAAAGTAAACTCTCCTCGACCTGCTTCGGATCCACCTACATCCGGTTCACGAGCCGGTAAACCACCACCACCACCTGCGCATCCACATTATCTGCAATCAAAGGTGGTTCGTGCGCGTGAACGAATAGAGGCTGAAATGCGCGTTGCTCAAGAGGATGTAGCCACAAAACCTGGAGCTGATCCAAATGGTCCGGGACCAGGGTCAAGTTGAACACCTCCGGACGTCTTGTATCTTACTTCACGACTTATTCCCTACTCGTTAGATAAATCATCGCTATCCCCGTTCATTTCCTCTTCCAAGCACGCAATCACAGTCATAATTAATAAAGAGCTGGTATTTCAGGCAAACCAATTACTATGCAGGATCGATAATGGATTCCAAACTGCATGATAAACGCCGAGGCAAAGGATACAGCTCGTCAAGTGTCCGTCGTAATGTAGCCGAATTGTTAAAGAGAACATATCGTTTCATCATTCCTCTTTCCCCTGATTCTGAAGCTGGCGCCAAGCCTGGACCTGCCTCCGTCGGGCAAGCCACTGGAAGAACGGCAGGGTGACGCATGAAACCGCGATCCACGCAAACTGTACACCAAAGTTGAGACCAACTAGAAGCAAGGCGCACCGTAAGAACAATCTTTCTCTTCATGCGCGTTGGACTTACTCTGGTTCTTCGTATTGAAGACAACGGCGCGGACAGTATTCGAGACGTTGTAGAACGGCATTGCATAGCCATATCGAAATATGATCGGAAGCATTTCGATAGGATAGTACGATACGGAAACGTTGACTACGTAGAGTGGGTCACTAGAGAGCGCTCCGAAGACAATGACCCACCGATGATCCACAACACTAGAAAGACGGGGACAAACGCGATCGTCATCAGGGTGAGCATAGATTCTAGCGCAAATCCCCTGTAGACACATGAGTGAGAAGACGCTCGAAAAGTAACAAGAAACATGCAGTGCAGCCATCGCCATCCACGACATCATCCAATAGATAACGAAACCACCACTATAGCTGTGCAAGATTCAGTACGTAGCCTGAAAGCAAAAGAACTGACTTGCTATCGTCCGAATGGCACGCCAAATGCGAGGCTCAGCAAAGCGTACATGAGCTGCAAACATGTGGGCCGGATCACTCGCATATAAACGCGTTGCTTACCGAGATGAAAAAGTAGAGAAAGAAAGGCCAGAGCAAACGCATCAAGATCAACGATCTCAGTGTCAGACGTCTACCAAAACCGGTTCGATTATCCGCAGCCAAAAGATGGTTCTGAGGCAATAAAGCTCAGCCAGCCGGCATGGCGAGCCCTGAACCAGACCCACCGTTAATATGAACTACACAGCAGCCATTCAGCCTCGATAGGGTGACAAGGGACCCCTTACCGCAAGGATCATGAGATAAATAAGTCCGACGAAATCAACGGCAGACGCCCTGAAAAGGACAAAGTAGTATCGTTTGCCCCACATGCAGCGAGAAGAAGACCAACACAGGAAAGTCAAACGGCCTGATGTCGTATACCGCGTAATTCGCTGGCAGTGTCACAAGGGATGGTGCGGTGGTCATCAACTCAGTCAGGTTTGGATACGACGCCAGTTGTCTTGCAAAATCGAGACCGAATGTCTGCGTGATGTTCGCAAGGAGCAAATTCACCTATGAACCATGTATCATCGAAGATCCAAGGCGCGAAAAACGTCGCTTGCCATTGGGGAGATGATGGTACGGCTAGAAAGGATGTCACCGGGTGTTACCTTGATACGAGGATGCGAACGCTCACTACGCGGCTTCGTTTCGTGCATCTGTAAGGTATGCACTGATTGCATCGGAAGTATTATAGGTCGCATCTATGGAGTTTACGGCCGCAAGTAAGTTGGAGGTCGCGTTAGGATTGACTAAGCGTGTTTTATCAGACGACTCGGGTGCTCATTGCTGCCACGACTTGGACACGCACCTGTGACGGCTACCCAACACCGATGATTAAGAAGGGCTTCTCGAACGTCCGATGGTCCGTTTGGAAACTCCGAGGGGTCCTGCACCAACCACGACAGTTGTTCATTGCCGTGCTCCGTTGACAATGCTTCTGTCACCGCGTGGCCGATCTGTCCCCCATCAAAATCCTATGACAGGCTTAGCGAGGCCACGTGGATCGCGGGTAGAGGACTTACGACGACATACCCAGAGAGGTTATGAATATTTCTGAACGATCGTCCCAGCGCCGCCCAGTAGATCGACAGGATCGCAAATATGATGAACACGATGAGGCCGACAGCTACAAGACTGAACTTGATCCAGGCCCTCCTGGCCACAACAGTACCTTTGTCCATGTCGAAAAGACCATGGGAGAATGGTGGGTCCTGTAGGCTTCTCAGCACGAACACCGGAACGAGAATAGTATGTCTTACTGGGGTGTGGTTGTCATTGTCCGAGTCGGGTTGGCTCCCGGGATTTACTGGCGACGTCTGTAGCGACATGGTAAGAAACGATTTGATTCAATGACATCAGTTCTACGCTCTCGATCGCGACTTAATAAGCTGTGCTTTCTAGGGGGTCCATTGATCGGCGTCGACTCGCTCACAACAGTAGCGTATGCCCAAAGGAATGACGATAATGCAATACATGGTGGGGTGTCACTATCAGCTCGTCCAATATAGAATATCACATTACGATTCGCTACCTTGAATATTGTATCTTCCCAAGCTTGCACGAAACCTAATAGGAGAATGCTACGAAAGTCACCGTCGTTGTCTCCGCTTAGATTTCTTTGGTTCATCATCAATTTCGACCGGACGTTGGCAGACCGGACATCGACCGGAAACATCAGTTAACCAAGGGTCGACACAAGTTTTCTGTTTAGTGTTTCAGCAACATTGATATGAAGCACTGGAAGGCCTACGTGGAAGACATGACCGCAAGCAAGTAGACGTAATGGCTGGGGCCCCTCTCCAGCATCTTCGAGTCGAGGCAGTGCGTCTCGCTCCTCCTCGGTAATGTTCTCGACTGGGATCACTGCCTCATCTCCGTGAGGTGATGGTGGGGTGGCATCTTCTTTGTCCGGATCTTGTTGAGGGGCAGCAGACAGCCTTCTCGGCTCTTCAAAGTCCATTAAACAAATCGCACACGCAGCACGATTGCCTTCTAGTCTGACAAAGGGATATTCACATTGCTCCCAGTTGTCTTCCCAAGTCTCGGGTTCCTTGAGCGTATCAGTCATTGAAATCTTGGTATTCAGATGCCTGGTGTTGGAATCCGTCGTATTGTCCTTCTTTGGAGCCTTTCTCCGCAAGAAGGCAAACCTTTTTCTTGGTCCAAGCGCGGGAGGCTTTGGAGGATAGGTGTGGATGGGTTTCGGCAGAGAAACTGGCGCGGAGATGTCGTCAGGCGGTGGCGGAATGTAGATGACAAGAGGTATGCGGTCGACGAGGGATTTTGGGAGCTTCCCGATATCGGGCTTGATGTAATGTGGATTCTGTAAAGGATGGCGCCCCAGGCAAAGTAATATGATGCTGTAAAAGAGCTGCAAGGAATCAACCTCTTTGGAAGGACAAGGATCGTCACGAAACTGACCATGATGAATGGCAAAACCATAAACACAAGAAAGCCGAAGAGAACGACCTCCAGAACGAGTAGGTACATGGTACACAAAATTCCAAAAGTAAGCCACCAGACAAGCGGGGCAGAGAGACGGCATGAGTTTACTGAAGTATACTCAAGGATGTGGGCGGTTAAGAACCATGTGAGAGTAAACATGGATAAAAAGAGGGACAACCTAACACCAAATCAGTTTCGGTTGCGGACGACGCGTAGGATGACCCACCGCGCATAGATATGATTGTAGGGAACTGGTGGATCTTCTGAGTTAGTGGCTGTGGGGGTTCCTCTGTCTTGCTGTCTTCGATGCCTCGGGTCCCCGGGACGTACTACAGGTTGAGACTCGGCTGGCTGCGTCGTCGATTCAGAGTCTTCCCTTGGGGCATTGTCCCTAAATCTTGATGAGGAAAGACGGTTGATAATGAAATATTGTCAGCTCACGCTGCTCGTATACGAAAATAGTTCCAACACGTCAAACCAGACGACACTACAAGCCGTACTAACCAGAGACAGTTCCAGGCAACCAGCGGTCGTCCACAGGCATGGATTTGTTCGACCGTTGGGTCCTGTGGGTTTTTAATCACTGAGGCAACACTGAGGAGTGCTATGACAGCGGCTGCCTAGTGATCCGGCGAGTATAAGAAGAGGGTTGTGGAACAAGGGGGAACCAACCTGGAGAAAGTTGTAGATCAACGTCCCGACCAGCGATACCAATGCCTTTCGGGTCCTGGATGCATCTGGGCCCATGCCAAACAGCCCTTTCATCCTCTGTATGAACGACCGCGAAGGCCGTTGTCCAGGTTGCACTGGTGCCGGTGGTTGAAGACCGCTAGGGGTTTGGCTGGCCTGCCTGAGCCAAGAAGGCGGTCTTACGGAGCGTTAGCGATCGACATGGGGGACGATTGAAAATCTGATTTACTCTACAAGCTGAGGATTATTTATTGGGGATGAAGGAGCTGTTTCGAGGCCGCGCTGCGCCGAGCGACGATAGGACGCAGATATCCGAGCCCTGGCAGGCTGAGTTACCGTGGGGATGTCGCCGGTTGACTGGGTGCGGCGGAGCGATTGTGAATCGAGTGCAGAAGGATTAGACATGGTGAACGTTGTGGGGCAAGGAGCAACGAGGGATGAGGTTCGGGGATTGACGCCTGCGCGCGGTGCGTGTGCTAATACTTGAATGATCGTTGTAGCCCGCCACCTCGTCGCACATCCAAGTCGGCGCTGGTCACAACTGCGCAACTTGCCGCCCGTCAGACAGAGCTCGGGGATGGGACGAGCAGACAAAGCGTCTGTCGGTGGTTGGTTCAAGTCGCGCACACGCAGCAGCTCGGTTTATTTATGTACAAACCCGCAAAAGTAATTCCATTCACATCTCTTTTCTAGAATTCATGACCAGGCTCGTCACTTTCGACGCACTCCATACTCTAATTACGCCCAGAAAACCCATCCACGTCCAGTATTCAGAGGTGTTCGCCCCATTCCTGGGTGTTCTCAATCCACATGCCCTGGAGCGTTCGTTCAAAGCCAGTGAGTTACCTTGTCGGGCAATTTGGATCCTACCCACCCGCTTCGAGGCCTGAAGCAGTTACAAAAGGACAAGCCTGCCTACCACGGCCCGCTCGGTGCTGGCGGATGGTGGTCAGAGGTCATTAAGAGGACAGCCATGGGAGCAGGCGCTGACCCGCGAGGTATGCAGCCATTTCGTCTCCACACCGGAAACGCATGGGTCACGGCAGGATGCATGCAGCCGTGGAATCGTCCCTGGATAAAATCGTGTCCCGGCTTATGGACCGCTTCAGTTCCCGCGAAGGATACCAGCTTTTCGACGATGTGCTCCCCGTGCGTATGTCGTGGGTACACTGCTGCCACGTTCTGACGTCTAATGCGTGAACCCCAGTACGTCAGTTGCAAGAAATGAAGGTTCGTACAGCGCTCATCAGCAATTCAGATGCAAGAATGCGTACGTTCTACATAAAAAGTACCCGAATAATCGACCGATGATACTCAGGTCTTGTCCTCTCCGACCTCGGCGTATCCTCTCTGCTGAATCCTCTTGTACTGAGTGAGGAGGAAGGAGTCGAGAAACCTGACGCAGAAATATTCCGACGGGCATTCAAGCAAGTTGGTGACGGTGCGCTTCGTCCCGACCAATGCGTTCACGTCGGTGATGAGCTCACGTGGTAAGCTTGTTGAGTCTATTCTTTGATTTCATAATGACTGCCACAAGCGACTATCATGGGGCTCAGAGTGCCGGAATGCAAGCACTTCTGATTAGACGACCTGGCCCCGATGGGGACCAGGAAAATAAGGAAGTGGATGAGGACCACCAGAATATCCGAGTTGTTGCCAGTTTGCACGACGTGGCTGACTGGGTGATTAAATGCGGTAGTGTAGAGTAAATCACCACCAGTCTACAGAGATATGTCTGACCACGACGTCTCCTTGGGTGGCTTTAGGTAGTCCATGCTCATCACCGTCTTTTCCCTCGGTGAGACGATGTCTTGAATCCTTTCGCCCTGTTTGAGCATCGTCCAGCGTACGACGCGGGGGTCCTGCCGAAGTTTCAGAGCCAACGCACCGAGCGTCCGCGGCGAGGTATCAAAGTACATGGTCCAATAGCTGCGTGCGGTAAGAAAAGGAAGTGGAGCGGTGAGTCGAACTCACTCTCCAACGGAGTGGGTTTTTTTGTGTCGCCTCATGACCTGGGGTAGTGTCTGGGTTCCCGAGTACTCGATGTTGCGGACCACCCCGCCGTGGTCCATGACGTGGCGTGCAGACATGGTGACGAGGTCCTTGATGTGTCTCTGGGCTGGGTGGTAGTGGTGTTAGCGGGGGACGAGTGGCACGCACATATTCTCGAAAGTGGGCGGATATACAGAGCATCTTGTAGAGTGGCATGGCGAAGACAAAGGGTAGTATTAGTAAGCTTCTAATTTCCGAAAGACTCTCGTCCTGGCTGCTCTCGAGGATTGCGGCCGGAAGGTGATGTTCTCGTCTATCCGATTGCCTGTCCGTGCGTAAGTCGTAACCAGACTGGGCTTCTCCGGTGATAAATGAAACCGATATAGGACAATGTGCGTCACTGCGACAGCCACGGAGCGAATCAGACCTCATCAGGAGGATTGCACCGAGAATTGTCATCTGAATGCCCCGGTGAGACTTGGTCTGACCAGTAGAACCACCCAGTCTATATCCTGTATCGTCTCCGAATGCTTTCCTAGTACCCCTCGATTTCCCCTTCCGTGCCCGTCCATGGACTTCTCTGTACGTCAACTTGACCCATCAAATTAATCGCGCGTTCTGCCTGTCCACTTCCTTTTCTACCCAGCTTCTCCCCTCCCCCTTCTTAAAGCACAGTTCGCGTGCGCAGACTCCTTTTCGAGCTTCATCCTGACCCCCCACCATGTCGGCTTCGCTCCATCCCGCAGCCGAGGCAATCGCCCGCCCCCCTCGTCTCCAGCCTTCCCCGTCTCTCCCAAATCTCCGGTCTGTCCTTTTGTTTTCTCTCCTGCTCCCCTGACTCCCACGCAACACAGCGCGCGCAACATTTCCTCCGGCCCCCAGTCCGCGCGTCTACAGCCAACTCCTTCCTCATCTCAAATCCCCTCCCTTAACCCCGCAAAATTATCCACAAATAAAGACGCTGATCTCCACCCAAACAAACGTACCCTCCAGCAGTCTAAGCATCTCCACTATTTAACGCCGCCGCTTACCCCCGCATCCTCACTCAAAAGCGATAGTACAGACTCGGATCCAACAGACCTCGGCCAGCAATCCCCTTCAAAAAAATCTCTTCCCACCGACTCCGCCGAAAGCCGTTTCTTGATTGCGAGTCTATTGTCGCATCCCGTGCGGGCCCAACTAACGGTGAAAATTTAGATTGGAAACGTTCCAAACGACCTCTCCGAGGACGTAATCGGACCGTATTTTCACTCCCTGGCAGCCCTTCCGGACAACTCGTCTTCCGCTCGGGAGAACCCGCAAAAGATCTCAAACACCGGGAACGTCATCCAGACCATATATTACCGCTTCCAGGAGAAACGCGCCATCATCCTTGCCTTCTACGATATACGTGACGCACAGAGAGTCAAACACCTTATAGAGGCTAACAGCTCGCGTCGACTCTCCGTTCCCAACGCAGATGACGAACAGAGAGCTCCCCACAACGCCACAGTGGGCAGCCCATGGGTGCAAGGATTGACTTGTTTGTTCGTGGCCCCGGACCATATTCTACAAGTAGGTCCGTTCGCTTGATCGTAATCCCGTGCCCTCAACGTCTCAGCTCCTTGGTCAGTCGGCATCAGTCGCCGTGACGCACACGGAAGGTGCCTTCTGTGTATCAGCGGGTGGAATGATGGCAGAACGCGGCCACAGTTACTCTGGCTGGAGCAGGGTTCGTTTCTTTGTGCCTGTAAAACTCAAAAGTGTGCTGGCAAAGTACGGCGAAATCAAGTCCTTCCGCCTCCTGAAAGAAGACGAGGAGAAATGTAATCAGGTGCGTTCTACTCTAAAGCACCATGTATATACACCACTCGGATTCCGACCCCAGTCTTTCGACTGCTTCCGAGCTATCTCCCTTGTCACATGAAATTCTCATGTGGTTTTCCTCTCCCGTTCTGACCATTTGTACACCAGCTTTTTCTGGTCGAATACTATGACATTCGCGCGGGAGACTCGGCCTGGGAGAGTCTGAACGGACGAGTAGTTGACAACATGAAACTCCGTCTTGTCCCACGAGACGTCTTGTGTGGTGGGTATAGTGAGCCACGGGACTTGGAAAAGGAAGATTTGGTTGGTCTAGAAGGTCATCTCGGAGGTGGACTTGCCGCGGAGCCGAATACACCCACGGCCTCCACGTATTTATCCCAGTCGCAAACGATCACGACCTCGAGCGGCGTTCCCTTTCCTCTCTTGAACGACGCGGGGGTCTACGATCACCCGGAACTTTTCGAACACGACGGAGCGAGCGCCGCGAGCCTGGACCCTGGCTCAGTCGCAATCGGCCATAGGTCGTCCATCCCTGATCGCCAAAAACCCATCATTCGTTATCCTGCAGACATCCTTGAACCCTCCACGAACGAGGCACTCCCCGTTGACAATCTTAACGAACGTGGCGCCTTCGCTCCCGATCCGCTTGGCAGACGTGGATCCAACAATCTCTTCTTCGACGCCGTCCGTTCCCGCAATCATCACAGCCTGGTTGACGCAGATCACATGCGAACTACGAATATGAATTCCATTGCCTTCGATCAATCACAGGTTTGTCCTTTTGAAGCTACTCAAGTGGCAGGTGGCACGACCGACCTGTGCACTCCACCGTGCCCGGGAGCTCAGCCACCCTTTGGCCATGACTATATCACACAAGGAGAACGATACGCTGCAGACACATCTATGCAGTCTCCCTGGGTCTCTTCGACCTTTGCTCACGGTATGCAATACCCGGTCTCTCCGCAGTCGCCCATGCCGCCCGTGTGCTCTTCAATATGCTGGGATGCATCGACGGGCACTTGGGTCGCGTGGGGCGCACCAGGCATCATACCAGAACAATGGTCCGTGTTTCCGCCCTCTCATTACGGTGCTTCCCAGGCTGTCCCTTATCCTTATCCACCACATACATCTGCGCCACTACCACACCCTGTGTTTTCCCCTACTTCCAGCCGTGTATATCCCGCGACGTATCCGGCTTCCCCTCGGGCACCTCCGGAGAACAATCAACTGGACATTCGCAAAATCGAGCTGGGCCTTGATACGCGAACCACCGTGATGATCAAGAACATCCCCAATAAAATGACCGACAAGGAACTGATCGCTTACATCAACAAAATCTGTCCGCGACGTATTGATTTTCTGTACCTGCGAATGGACTTCCAGAATGGTCCGCGATTTTTTGCGTCATCGTGGATTTCCTGGCACTGACTTTGCTCGGTTGGCAGGATGCAACGTTGGATACGCATTCGTCAATTTTATTGGCGTGGAGGATCTTTTGCGGTTCGCAAAGACGACGCTGGGGGAGAAGTGGTGAGTCTGTTACATCACACGACGTTTGAGCGGACAGTGATGCCACGGGATAGGAACATGTACTCGAGTGAGAAGGTCCTGCAAATGAGCTATGCAAACTATCAGTAAGCCTTTGTCCGCTGGATCATTAGATGTCGCTAAAGCGGACATGACGTTAAAGGGGGAAAGAAGCACTTGTCGAAAAGTTCAAGAACTCGTGCATCATGGACGAGCGCGAGGAATGGCGTCCAAAGATATTTTACTCCGACCCCGGTCCGAAACAAGGACTCCCGGAGGAATTCCCGAAGCCTACACATATGCGTAGGAAAGAACGTAGTTCCTATAATCGCGGGGCGTTATTCGTTCCTGGCCTTAACGGCGGGACGGGCTACCCCAAGACGTTCTTGAACGCTGCGACTTCAACTTCCCATCAGCGCGCCGGTCGGGCGCCGGCAGCACCACACGGCGACGAACGACAACGAAAACTCAACTATCCCAATAACGAGAGCAACGTACAGTGATGGCCCCTGGCGGCTCTATTGTGCCAGAACGGCCCTGTTTTATTCCTTATACCGCTGTCTCGTCCTTTTACCCCCGTAAACATTCCGGGTTGCTTCATCTCGACCCATTGCATACGTAGTGTATTATCTTATATTCTTAAACGCTAACTGGTCAGGTGTACTTGACATTTCGCTTTGTTGTCCACGTACTCTCGTTCTGTTTTTCTGACTCGATGTCGACCGTTTTTATTTGTTAAAGCCGTAGTGTAATTCGTACCTCGAGATCGGTCCTTGTCGCGTAGATGAGCCCTGATCTGCGAATGTTCAGGACAACTATAGACTTTGAGGAAAGCACGCCGACAAACGGAGGTCGTCATGAGGTGGAACCATCGCAGTGTCTTTGCATAAATTGTGCCTGCATAGACGGGGAAGTGGAGCTAACGCGTTCTCACGTCGGTCTACTTTCAGCGTTCCGTTGGCACATGCGCCTCAACTGAGATCTTGCCCAACCAATTTGGCCAGGCGCTTCATCGCCCCCGCAGTGAGAGGTTGGGAACTGGCAGGCCTCGGACTGCAACTCGACAGCGACTTGTGAGGTGACGTCCCGAAAAGGCAATTTATAGAGAATCATTATTTGCAAGCCCAGCCACCGCCGACAGCTCACGCCCAACAGAGTCCGTTTTGAACACCATCGTCTGTTTCTAGTCCGTATGGATGCATCGTCTTTGACAAGGGCAGAGGAAGAGAAAGCGCGCCATGCACGGCGTGTAAAGCTCAAAGCCTTGAACCTCTCCCTCGACACCCCAGGTCTGTCACAGCCCTCACGGAACCAATATCTCTCACCCTGCCACTAGAGCCCTCGAAACTCGACTCGTCTCTCAAGCGTCACACAGCGCTCATCAAGCGTATGCGTCAGTCCATCGGGTCGGATAACCGCGACCAGATTATCAAGGACCTTGACAATCTTTCCCTCGAAAAATACATCGACGAGATAGCCACAGCAGCCCTAGACGGCATCGCACGCTGCAAGACAGATAAAGACGTCTGGGCCGCGGTGGAGGTGCGGGATCCCGAAATGCTTCGACCCAGACTGACATGCCTTCTAGGTCATATGCACCCTCCACAGGCGCTTCCCGACTTCGTTTTCCCCGACATTGGTGCATTTGCTGGCTTCCGCGATCGCTGCGCCTTCGAGAGCGGCCTTGTCCGCTCTTCCCCCCGATCAGCGTGAGAAGGAGGACGCTGCGAGAATCTCCCGCCAGCGGCCGGTCCTTCGCGTTTGCTCCGAGCTCGCTCTGGTTGGCGTTATCAGGGATTCTCCGGCAAAGAATGGTGGTGGATGGATTTTGAAGGTTGTCAAGGAATTGGTAGAACATGTCCGGTTCTGTCAGATGGGTCACCGCTGACGTTCGACACAGCTGTCCAATGATCCTACTCTGTCTTCTCTCCCGTTGCTGTCGACGTTTCTCAAATCATACGCTCGCCCGTATCTTGGATTGTCGCCCGTGCAGATCAAGCAAATACCCAGTGACTCTGAACCTGGCACTCTGTCCTCCATGACAACGAATGAAACGCAGGGAAGCTTTCCTCCACTTCGTGACGAAGATGAAGAACTTGTAGAGCAAGGCATACGTGAGCGGTTCAAGCAGATGTCCGAAGGCTACTTTGACAACGTAGCCAAGAAGCTGGTTTTGGAACACAAGGTACGTCGCCGCATCTTCACATAGTACCTGTGTTCCAACGGGATGTCTGGTAGCGCCTCCAAGAACAGGACCGTCGTAACCATGAAGCATATATTCGTTCTGGTGAGATATTCGAAGATCGCCAGCAGGCATACGAAAAAATGACAAAGGGCTATGAAAAGCTGCTTGCAAGTTGCCAGACGTATGTATAATTCCTGTCATTTTACGTCCTGTCGACCCCGCCTCCAGACTTTCCGAACTGTTGTATCTTCCCATGCCTGCGCTACCAACTGCGTCTCAAAAGACGGACTCGATCCAGATTGGGTCAAACTCAGGCGGGATACTTGCGGACGACTTGGAAGATACGACACTTGTGTCCGGTGGCAAATGGGAGGATGAGGAAGAGCGAAAGTATTTCGAAGACATTCAAGACCTAAAGGATTTCGTGCCCAAGAGCGTTCTTGGTATTGAATCGGAAGAAAAAGTGGACACTGCCGCTGATGAAGAGAGAGAAAGAGTCGAGAAAGAAAAGGCCGATATGGAGGCAAGAAAATTAGAACAGGAACTCGAAGGACTCAAAGCCAATGGGAACTCGCGCACCAATGGACATCTTCATCCTCGGGACGGGGCAGACAGCTCAAACGACGAAAAGGATGAGTGAGTTGAACCATGCTTCCATGGATTTTTGTCAAAAGTCCGTTGTTGTGATACACCATTACTTTCAGTACCATCACGCCTACACCGGCGTCACCCAAACCTTCAACTCCCTCGTTATCGCCTCAACTCGCACCGCAAGGCCCAACACAGCTTCTTACTGCCATTTTGGCCCGCCTCCCGGATGCCACCAACCGGGCGATGATCGATCAAGCCGCCGTCGACTTTGCGTTCCTGAATTCAAAGGCTGCCAGGAAAAGACTCATCAAAGTATGTTTTCGTCTCACGGGCCTTGGACAGCTAATTAAGCCCAGATCAGTTCTTGATCACCGTCCCCAAGAACAGAACAGATCTATTGCCTCACTATTCCAGGCTGGTCGCTACCCTCAATAAGTATATGCCAGATATTGGATCCGAACTTGTTGCTTCTGTGAGTTTTTCGCTTCAGCAATCACCACAATTTGTATATCGGACAAACGCTGACCAATGTGTCAAGCTGGATGAAGAGTTTCGGTATTTACAAAGGAAAAAGAATGTTGTTAAAGAGCTGGCTGAAACACGAATCAAGGTGTGTCGTTTGGTCTGATGGTGGCATGTTGCTGGACCCCCCCTCTCGAAGAATGTTGTCTATTTATCGAACTTGACAAAGTTCTGCATCGTCCCATCCCACCTCATATTGCACATGTTCAAAGTCTGCCTCGATGACTTCTCTGGTGCAAACATAGAAAGTATGGCCCTTTTACTTGAAGGGTGCGGACGCTTTCTTCTACGAAGTGAGGATACTAGAGAAAGGTTTAGTACCATGGTATGAATTTGGCCACGTTTTGTATCATGTCGGTGTCTCACTGTCCTCTAGCTTGAATTGATGAAGCGCAAGCAGAGCATACAGCATCTCGATCAGAGGCAAATACTATTGCTCGAGAACGCCTACTATCAGGTATGAACTCGTATGGTATTCTACAGTTTGATCTGACTATCCACTCAGTGCAATCCCCCTGAGCGTGCTCCGCGTATTGAGAAGGAACGAACTCCGATGGAACTCTTCATTCGTCATCTTATATTTAATGTTCTTTCCAAGAAGACCATTGACAAGGTGCTCAAACTCGTCCGGAAACTGGACTGGGACGATCCCATTGTACAGCGCTCTTTGCACAAGGTCTTTACGAAACCATGGAAAATCAAGTATAGCAATATCAGTTTACTTGCAATGTTGACATATGACTTGCAACGTTATCATCCTGCATTCGCGGTATCCGTCGTGGATCAAGTACTTGAAGACATACGTTGGGGGATGGAGCAGAACGTTTACAGCACCAACCAACGACGGATAGCAACGATGAAGTACCTTGGAGAACTGTACATCTACCGACTGGTGGGGTCGAGCCTGGTGTTCGACACTTTGTGGTCTCTTGTAACGTTTGGACATCGTTAGTCTCTTTCATGTTCGAATTGCATCCTCCACACTCATATTTCTTTTCAGCTGATGGCCAGCCGTTGCCACGCCAGCCCTGCCCACTCGATATGCCGGATGACTTTTTCAGGATCCGCCTGGTCTGCGCGATGCTCGACACCGTTGGCATGTGTTTTGACAGGGGTAGTCAGAAGAGAAAGTTGGATAACTTCTTGACATTTTTTCAGGTGAATACGCTCCGTTTTTTGACCTGTTCAAACACTGATAACCTCCAGTACTACGTGCTATGTAAAGCAGAGCTTCCCATGGACGTGGACTTTATGCTGTCGGACTCTCTGGACGTGAGATGAGTTTGTGACTGTCGTGACCATGATCTCATTGTTGCGCAGGCTATTCGACCGAAGTTGGGGATGCCAAAGTCTATCGAAGAGGCTGCAACGGCGGTCGATGACATGTTCAATACTATGATGCAGACTGCTGGTTGTGAGTCGTCGCCATAACCATCCTTCGCTTAGCTAAACGTGGGTCAAAGTGACAACTGAAGGTGACAGTGGTGACGATAGCGAGGATGGGGAACGGCCCGCGCAAGATGACGAAGAAGATTACGACACAGCTGGCCAAGACTCTACAGTAAGTTTGTTTGCAAGTCTCTACGTGGGTGGTCGCAGATACTTTTTCACAGGTTGAGGATCGTGCACCGTCCCCCGACCCTGTCGTAGTACTTTCTGCTCAAGAATACCTTGGTCCCTCCGAAGAAGCTGATGCAGACTTTGAAAAAGAACTCGCCAAGATAATTACAGATTCATCTACCGAGTCCAGAAAGATTGACAAGAAGACGGCTTGGTGGGACTCTGCTGTACTGGCACCCGGTGCTAGGAAGAAGCGCGGGGACGATAATGAAGGAGATGTTGATGGAGAAGGTAGCACAACCAACGGATCAGTGATGAATTTTACGGTGATCACGAAGAGAGGAAACAAGCAACAGGTCTATCTGCCTAGCCATTCGGCGAGATCCGAGACTTATTTATTTCATAGGCGCGGTATCTCCCTATTCCTTCAGAGTCCACCCTTGCGGTGCATACGCGTTCGGCGCAGCTCCAGGACAAAGTGGAACAGCAACACCTGAAACGCCTCGTCCTGAACTACGAGCAGAATCAAGAAGCCGAGGAACTCAAAGGTAGTTCCCGCCGCATCTGAACTCTATTTTTGGTGACAAGGTCCAACAGCGTTAGAAAACCGAAACAGAGCTGCTGGGATCAAAATACGCTATGTTGGCTAACAGGCGTTGATATGCCGCACTGGCACAGGCTAATAGCTCGGCACATTGCAGCAGCCTTTTCGCTCAGTTAGCGATCGCTGCGGACCTGCGCAACTTCCCGGCTTCGCGCCAAGATCATCACTAGTCACCATCACCATCCCTTGGTTGTGTGTCTGGGGCGTATTCCGTCTCCAGCGCTCATCACTCCAGGTTCATTATCCACATTGACGACCTTACGACGTTATGTACTTTTGACGACCCATTAGCAGCCTTTTAGTCATCGTGAAGTGCAATGTGAATGATTCTTGCACTCTAACAAGCCTGATAGCAGCCCACTTGATCATGGTTACTTTGAGGAGTTTGTCTGACTGGCCACGGTGGTGCATGCGAAGTTGATAGGGCAACTTGGTGTTTATATTTAGTGGCAAATGAACACTACACTCTGCCTTTATCACAGATCCATATCCCTAACTCTATTCCTACGTTCGCTCCATTCCGATCCACAAAGAACTGGGCAACACGGCTGTCGACTCAATCCCATGCAAGACTCTGACGACAACTACTTCACAGATGACTTGGTGCTCGATGACAAGACGCTCGCTGTTCTCGACGAGGAGGAGTCCAAATTTAAGCGTGCTACCCAAACGCAAGAACCTCCCGTTAAGCGTCAAAAGACGACGGGATCATGGCAATCTCAATCAGCCGGCAGACCAGTTCAACGGACGGACACCTTGGACGACGCGGAAGAGCTTCCAGACGTCGCCATTGGCAGAGACGGCGCCTACGGTCTCCGGGAGAGGCAAAGGCGCGTCGTGTCGGGGCCTACGACGACGTGGTCAGGGAACGCGCCGGTTGCGCGGGCAGGGTCTGTGTCCAGACCTCCTGCGGCTGCGCCTTCGTCCCGGGGCTCTGCGCCACCCGCACGCAGAAGCACCCCGACAGGTCCGGTGAGGCCCTCTCCGGCGCCTTCTCGTCCGCCACCTTCTGTGCGTGGCGCGCGGATCGCTCCGTCGCCTGCGTCATCGCAAGACGTGTCTCGAGCGCCGCCAGTGCCTTCCCAACGCGTCGAGAGGAATGTGGCATCTACGCCGACGTCCAACGCTCATGTTGAACAGCTGCTTCAGCAAATAGAAGAGGTGTGGTATTCGTGCAGCAGATGGTCGTGAACGCATTGAGTTCTGTCTCACAGCTTCGTACGAAGAACGAAGCCAACGAGGTGGCGAGGTTTGCCAAGGAAGGAGAGGTATCGATTCTCAGGAAACGCATGGAAAAGGTACATGGCACGTTGTCTCGCATGAATTCCATAATGAATGTCGTGCGTATGCAGATAGCCCAAGACCATTCGACACAGATTGCAAAGTTCAAGTCCGCAAAGGAGGAGGCCGATGCAAAGTACGTTTCGCTGCAGAAGCAGTTTGAGATTGACAAGGAGCGTTTGAAAACTGAATTGACTTTCAAAGTAAGGCATGTATACATTGTTAGGTGACTGATGGAATGTTTTGCAGCGTCACGAGTTAGAGACTGCTTCATGGAGACACGTTACGCCCTTTTCTCCCAGGAAGGATGGTTCACAAACGACGGGACCCCTGCCATCCCAGAGGCAGAGATCGACCCCGTGGGCCTCCCCTGGTCCCTCTCGGCTAGCACCAGAAACGCCTCGTCGCCCCCGTTTTGGTGTCATATCAGACTTTGACAAGCCAAAGAAGAGTGTTGCGCTAGATACCAGGGACCTCCCGTCAAGAGATTTCCCATCGGGGTTCCAGACTGGCCCTCCGCGTTCACAGCCCATGATTGGGCGCAAAGGAAAAGAAACGGCTTCATTTAATGCTCCAGTGAGTCCCATCTGTCTTGTCATCGTGTTGTCGCCGATACATAACGTTTCTCGTTCGTAGTTTCCGTCTCCTGCCAATCCAAGCATCAGTCCTATATCTCAGCGGTTGAGCAACCGATTTCACCAACCTGACATATTTGCTACTCAAATGGATGATGGAGGCTCTATGGGTCCTCTAGAGGATTTTACCCCTCACCCAGACGCCAACCTCGAAGATGTTCAAATGATGGATGGAACCCCACTCACAGTGACTCTTTCTTCTCAAGAGAATCCTTCCGTCTTGACGCTCCCCAGTTGGAACCTTATCGTTGGTATCTTTCACTATCCAATTGTCGTTTGAAACTGATGTTCGACAGCTTCATGGTACTATACTGACGCATACGCTACAAGGATCGAACCTGCCCACTTTGCAGCTGCTCGTGTCCGTGTGCCCAGCAGACACGGGTCAAGTCCAGACTTATGGTGCTGCACTGTTGCGAATATTTGATACTCTGGGGAGCATCCCCGCTAATCCTGATAGCGACCTTGACCATGTTGCCCGAACTCTTTGCTGTGCACTGTGTGAAATCACCCACTTACTAGCAAAGAATAACTTGGTTTGCTTCCTCCTGTAACGTGTTGGACCTTTCTCAGTCCTTGTAGATCCCCCCTCTGACTGCCATACTCAATCTACTTACTAATATTGCTGCGTTGCCCTCGACACATACGTTTTTAATGTCGCGGTTTGCCCCGGACGACGAGACGCCGCAACTGTTGCAAGTGCTGCACCACATCATCCAAAACCAACTCCAGAAACTTGACATTATATCTGGAAACGAACTTCCGGAGCTTTGCTCACTCGGAAAAGAGACTTTATCCCTTTATGAAGCACTCGTTTGGAGGATGACAGACGACTCTGAGGACAGGTGAGCTTCCTCGAAAAGGCTACACACCTGCCGCTTGCTTAGGATTGAAGCTAGCTTGAACGCGTGTCCAGGCATGTCATCTTTGTTCATGACACTGCTCCGACCAAACCGCCCACCATGGTTCCTCGTTGGGGGTATATGGATACTCGTATGGCTGTCGACAAGTACGATTCCCGCAATGTTTTTAGCCATTTCCCGGCCAACATGATTTCAGGACGGAGCCTGTTTCATTCACTGCTATCGTCTACGGTAAACGAGTGGCCAAACAGTAATGGCGAAACTGCAGAAATTGATCAGCACCCACAAATCAATGTTGCATGTTCTCTTCTGACAGACGCTAATCGCCAAGGACCCGAGGTGGGCCGTCTCGGATTTTCTTTACCGTTCTCATTCAGCCGTACCAAAGGCAGACGAACTCAAGAGATGTATCATCATGCTCTTTGCAATGATATCCAACACACATCCCGACGCATATACACTACTGGTTGAATCCCCCGAGCTAATTCCGTCTATAGTCCTCTTTATCTGTGACGCAGTCGCATCCATCTGGGATGAGGATGGAGTCGTCCTCAGTGAGGCTCGGGTTGCTACGAGGTGGAGAAGCTTTCTCTGTACAAATGCACACGTAGCTGATTCTAGGGCAGGACAGTGCACGCCATCAATTACGCGACGTTGCTTCTCCACCACCTGGTCATCAGCCAGGACGCAGTACTCGACTTGCGCGAACGTCTTGAGCACGCCCCACGGAAAACATATCAAGCGCTGGTTACTTCCTTTATCCTCACGTTCGGTCGTCTTAGTTATGCTAATCCCCCTTATTGGCTGGGAAAGAAAGAAAGAGAACAGCTAGCGGGCATCGCAGGTCTGTGCCCTGCTATTGCGCGCTAGCAGTAAAATGCTGACCATGGGTGCAGTTCTAGCCAGGGCTCTCCTGGAGAGGGTCATTCAAGGACCGGAACTTGACCTGATATGGGAAACATATCAGGATGACGGAGACGAAAGTGAAAGTGAGATTGCCATGGACGTCGATGACGAAGAGGTAGAGGCTCAAAAAGTTGTAGGTGGGGCAGCGGCCACCGATTCATGATTTGTGCTTCGTGATATAGCGAAACGGAAAATCTCATTGTTTTACTAGCCTCTATTTTGCCCGATAATCGGCGACCTTTGGCGAAATAAGGTGTATTTTCAGACCTCTTGGAGATTAAATACTCTGCTGGAATGGCTAAGCAATAGGCAAGATGATTGTCAAGTTGAGTGACATTTTGTTGCATGTGCAAGAATTTTGTACAGAACATCCTTTTTGACCCCATTACTGTAATAAAACTCTGTTTGATTGACATACAGAAACCACCTATCTGAGACCAATGATTGCCACATGATCTGATCCTTTTGTGTCAGACCATCCATAACAAAGCCTTCCACTCATACCATCAAAAGATTTGAACTCCCCTGACCAGTGTAGTGAGTCTGTCCAGCCTTCCAATCTTGTTGATAAAGATTCAAATGGATCCATATAAACCCTGGTCATTTCTTGGAAGTCAATGTAGAATTTGGCTATGAAGACTTCTCCTTGAAGTGAGTGGTTGTGTGCATCAATTTGGATGCCCCTTGAATGTCCACCATCAAGTAAGCCCATAAAATTGTGGGTGGTCCTATCCTTTTCCTTAGGAGACCTGCCATCCACTATGAAAGGATACCAGTCAGTGGCAATTGATGCTATGCCAGTAGGAGATGGTGCATCAAGAGTCACACAAACAAGGGAGCATCCATAACCACCAGTGGAGGACCATTCACATATCAGCACTATTTCTGTTGATCCAGAGATGAGATCAACAGTAGAATTCTGAAGAATGCCATCAGGCTTCACTGGCATTGCTTCATCTTCTTTACTGCCTCCAGCAGAGAAAACTTCTTCATGGGTTTGGGTCAAGATAACAAGGCCATCTTCATCCAGGGATTGGTTCTTGTCAACTGGCCAAGCAAAAGCTTGAACAAGGCATGTTTCCCCTAGCCAGCTTGAATAATGGGAAATGACAAGGACATGTGTCCTTGTGAAGACAACATCCTGGCGAGTATAGTGTCTTCCAATTCTAGAAATCTTGTCTTGAATTTCATCCTTATGACCATTGAACATAAAACAGTAAGGCAACACTTTTTCATTCAACTCACCAGTGCAATACAAAACTCAGGGAGTTTGCAAAAACAGTGAGTTTGAGTGTCAAATAACAGATGGGGAAGAATCCTGATGAATGGTGATGATGGTCCACCAATAACTTGTCCTCGATCCGGATTCGGAATGTCAAAGACATCAGTGTCACAAAGTGCACCAGATTCTCCATCCAGTCGAAATTCAACAAGCTTACTAAAAGAAGCATAGTAAGTGGAGCACGATAACAATGTTGCAAACATACTCATGCATGGCATGTTCCTCCCTGAATCTCACATATACAACAAACTGCCCTTCCTTGGAAACCATTGCACAGTAGGACCAGAAAGTAATTTCTCCTTCTTGCTCCCATAAGGTCTGAGGCTCGGGAACCTCGGCATCGGCGTCAAATAACACAAACCGCTGCTGCGACTGGCATGCAACGAGCCACCTGCCTCCAATAAGGTCATAACCAGTGGCATGGCCACTGGTTTTCCCCTGGAATGAAATCTCTTTGTATGAGGCAATACGGAGAACCGCTCCCCACGTCCAATTTTGCTGTTTGGATCGGACAAGTGTCCGCTCAAGAGAAGTGTGCGTTTGTGTTGGGAACGGTCCGGGTGGAAGAGGGAAAGAGGCCTTTTTATAGAGGGCTCTCCAAAGTGCTGTATCGCAGGTGATGGTCTGGAACCACTTTGATACCTAGCAAAGAGGGGTCAGCACACGACTTGCTAACTGACATTCGGGCACTTGCTGTGTGCCATTGGACGATGTCTTCAGGGTCGCTGTAAGATAAAATGCGCAAAAAAATTTCTCTTGCGAATATGGATTGGGTGGGCATGTTAGTCGACATGATGATGGGCGATGTTGAATCCACAGTTTAGGGGTCCGGGGCAACAAGATTTGTAATGCAGTGACAACGTCCTGGCGTGGGTGACGGGCGGCGGCGGCCCGGCCTCGTTCAGACCAGCCTCCTCGCAGAGTCCACGCATCCATTTGGTCCATTGACAGTATCACTGCCGGTTTCAGCCTTTGGATTACTTAGTCAGCATTATGGGCCGACAGATCAACGCTCAACAAGGCCCACAGAGGTTGGATAAACTGGTCAGGGCGTGTATCATTGCGATATACATTGTGCTAATAGGATAAACGTAAATGATTATTCTAAACTGTCATCGATTTCCTGATGCCTGCGCTTCTTGACTTGATGTGGAACCTTAGCCCGAGTAGCGTCAGAGTGACATGGAACCAGATCCGGTAACGACATTCCCTGGATCGATTGTCGACAAACACTCAATACCATCCACAAGTACTGATACAAGTGGGAGTACGAGCACATATCGTCGAAATTGAACTCTCTCTTCAGATAGCCAGCCATCAGGAATTTACGGAGGGCTTCGACAGGAGCTCGGAGCGAATCAAGCTGGGAAGCGAGGAACCTGGAAAGAAGATAGTCTAAAGATCCCCTTTGACTAAAAACTATTTCACGTCGCGGGTGGCATATGCTTGAGTCCAGGAAGATCTCGGATAAAACAGCTGCGAAATGGGACCGCTCCTTGCTAGAATCAATGTTGCGGGGAAAACGGGCTAAAATGGTCCAAAGGAGAATCCAGAATATGGATTCCATGTCGTGCTGAAAGTTGTGCACAACAGGGCTACAGGGATCGGCCGATCTTTTCGAGAGCATCGAATCTCTAACTTCCTCCACGGATGTGGGAGGTAAATACAAGTAGGCCTGCTTGTGGATTTCTATGGCCATAAAAAAAGCCGTCCCCTGACCTGCCGTCAGCTTCACTCAAGTACGTGTATGATATCGTGCACACCGTTTTTGGGTCCGAGCTACTCGTTCCGCCTGACGGACGAAAACGCTTTGCATACTCTAAATCACCCAGTATGCCTTGCACTTCACCATTGTCGTCTTCGACCCGATAAAGGTTGCCCGAGCTAATATCGCGATGGACCCACCCCGCCAAGAACATCAGTTGCAGAGCTGAACTGACAATTAGCACTCAAGCAGTGGTAAAATTCGAACAGTGTCTCACCAGTCACGCAGGATAACAGTGCCCTCAACACGTCGTCCAAAATTGGCACGTCGTGCAATGCCACGCACACTTCCTTGAAGACAAGCCGAGACTGCTGCTTCGGAACATAACGACGATTGCATAGGCTTTCCTCAAGTGGAAGAAGGTCGCTAAGTTGAGACAGGGACATCCGAGAGGGGTCAGCGTGTGGTAACGACGAATATTTGACGGCAGCGAGTGGCTCGCTAAAGAGGGTGGAATCGGGTTCAGCTGCCTTGGCGACCTCCTTCGACGTCATTCCTTGCCAATCGCTGATCACCGTGAGGAAGTATTGATGCCATTGTTGCCCACCGAGCACATTTCGCAGCCTCTCCTTCGACCTGTCATCCATGCCGTCGAAGCCCTTCGGTTCCATGCCTTCATTCAAATCATTGGCAATCTTCTGGAGATCATCAAATATCTCTCGCTGAATGTCCCCCTCGGTCATCGACCCGGCGTTGAGCCAGACATCCTTCAAGACTACAGTATGCGAACTCGCAAGCGGCTGAAGCTCGTCGAATGATGCAACTTCGATGACCTCCCACACTCGAGTCGCACGGCCCGTTATACATAGACTCCGATGATCGAAGATCGCCTTCTGTGTCTTGTAGTAACGTCCATCGAGGTCATAGACAAGGCAAACCTTGTTCGTCTCGGGGTCCAGGCGACGCTGGATAGTAGAGTCGTAGCCGAGTTCCTTCTCGGTGGCAAACATCAACGAGAGCATGACTTTGATATATGTCCGACAGTCCTAGTCGGTCGATCAGCGTCTGATCTCAGACGGATCAAAGATGGTCTTCCTCACCTCAGTAAGCTTGAAATCCAGGGACTTGGCCGAGTGTGAGCGCGAGAAATACCAAACGGCCATTGTATCGTCCTCGATAGTGATCTGGGACGTCGTGAGAGGGGAAGCGGAAGGCGCTGGTGAAAACTAGGACGTACACCATATATGTGCGTGCGACGGGGGTCGTCATTCATGCAGAAGGTAGCGGCACCCACCAATTGTTCACGATTCTGGTGGGGGTAAGTGTGAACATACCAAGGGAGTGGATACTAGCTCACCTCTCGAGTATCCTTTTGAGATGTCTTATATTCAGAAGGAACGGCAAGGTCTGCTACAGGTATGATGGTCGAGTGCACCGAGGACGGTGGCATTGTTGATCGCTTGAGCTTCAGTAGCGAATCTACCTTAAAATTTGCACCGAAGGTCTCGCCCTCATTGAAATTGTCAGGTTGTTGAAGGAATTGGCATGATGCCTCGCGTCCGTCAATGAGAATGAGTTTTTGTAGCACATTGGCGATGTCCATAAGAGGCTGGTAACGCTTCTTCTCATTCACGGTGCCAATCTTGGATGGACTGACAGGATAGCTCGTGAACTGGAGACGAGGGCCATCTGACTGAACAAGGTTGACGTGCTGGAGAGCGGTGATTGCAGCTTCAACGGCCGCTGTGGACACTTCCAATGGAAGGTAGTGGCCGAATCCTGTTTTGCCCCATTCCAAACAGTGGACCATTTCATCTCTCATCTGAACAAGCGATGTCGAGTCAGATCTTTCGTTGACCTCGGAGTGCCCGGTTTGCGGGGTGTCCAACAACTGTTGACTATGATAGAAATCAATAAGACCAATGGAGCTACTGGCAAATCCACAATATGACTTGCTTGATGAACCGTATGAATAGACCAGCACCTGCTCCGCGTCTAAATCATTCAACCAACATCTTCGTCTACAAGCCCAAGACCGCCACAACAGTTCCAGCCGTCGTCGTTGCGCGCGACGACACAAACCAGCTCCTCCACCCTCGTGATTTCGTCTGTCGCCCTCAAGACTGACAGCGTCAAGCCCATCGTCAGGGAAAAGGACTTGACGAGTGCATCAATGCGTTCATCCACCTGGCATAAGTGATCCCCGTTCCACCGAATATATGCTTTGACTGTCAGTGAACAATAAAAAAAGAACTGATGAGCCCCTTCAATAAGAGCTCTTAGCTCAGTGTCATGATGAATACGAGGGGAACGGGTTCACGTGCAGATGGTTAGGTGTGCCTGAATCCAGAATACTATACTTACGACTTCTTCAGCAATGAAATCATAGAATGTGTCCACGTCATATGGGACTCTACTGCACAGCCGGATACCCCTCGACCGTCAAAGCAGCACAGAGTGAGTACCGTCCGTAAGACGTACGCATGCCCATACCCTCGTGCATAAGCGCGTTCGTTTCGTCAAACAAATTCTAAACGTCAGCTTCGCACGGCGCTGCAAGAGTTATGTATTCAACGGTATTCAGGCAGAACCGCGCCCGTACCTCACCAAATCCATCGCTCAAACGTTCGGACAATGAGTCAGACTGACAGTGAGAGGAAATGGCGAACTTGACTGCAGTTGCCAAAGCAGGCAGACGAAAACGCCGTGGCCTTGTAGCAGAGTGCCACTTAGAATTTCATGGTCAACTCGCGAGAAGACAAATGTTCAAACTAAAGCGAGCCCAGACCGACTCACTCCACCGCGCCAGGTCCGATTGTCTGGCAGAGATTCAGATCTTTACTACAACAACATGATAAAGTTTACCTCGCGACAAAACTTCTTCCTCCACTGCATATGCTTCTTTTCCATCCTTGACAACGACCCGAGCGCATGTGCTCTCTTGAGGGCCAGCGCACACGCCTCAGATCTGTACCGAGCAGACCACCGGAGTCTCATCTTCATCTACGCCGTGTTCGGTGAGACCGCAAGGCAGGGTGCGATGGACGTACCGCAAACGGTGGTACCGAGACACCACTCGCGTTCTTGCCCTCCCACGCATGAGGTGGAGCGACTGACGATGCCTCCCCGGCGCTTTCGAGCCACAGGTCCCAGAGACAGTCCTCCCAGTCGAACATGCGCGATCCAAACATGTACAATCGCTCCATGCACCAAACTGGGTGGTCTCTCGGCAACACCACTGGCGCAAGTGGGGGTGGCGAGAACCCCTTGTGCGGCGTGATCCCCATGAGGACCGGGTTGCGCGTGGCGGGCAGCTTGTCCAACCATCGGTTATGCGTTGCGGCCGAATTAGGAATCCCGTCGGGAAACAAGACCACGCGAGGAGTGCGCGCAAAGAACCGGGCTATGTTGAGATATGCGTTTGACGAGCTCCCGGCGACGGAGGGCACGTACAAAGCGTGTGCGCCAGCGTTCGACACGTGCGTGGTAGCGAGATGGCCAAGCATGTGTTCGTATGCGGCCGAGCCAGGGGCGCGTGTGGTGACGACGAGCAGAGATACGGGACCAGGCCACGTCACCACGGATGCGAGTGCTTCCTCGATTCGAGAGTCTTCGATCCAGAGACAGGCGGTGAGGTCTAAGTCGGAACCTGGGCGGGGTCGCATGACAAACGATTCTAAGTGTGCCTGGGGACCAAGCCCTCTAAAAGAGACAGATAGGCGTTGGGGAAGTGAGACAGCCGTCAGCAGTGCCGAAATCGTGTCATGGTCATCGACTTCATGAACGAGGGCGGGAATGAGATCCCAAGCCTTGGCGTGCTGAGGTTGAATAGCCTGGAAGATTTGGGGTAAAAAAGTACAGATTTTGATGCTCGAGAAAAGTACGCTGAGGCAGCAGTACAATGTGGCGAGGGTCCGTAGTCGCCAGACATGTCCGCCGAGTACCCTCCGAAGATCGTCCGACAGAAAGGTCGCAGGGTCAATGGCCGACTGCTTCAGAAAGGATAAACGCCCCGGGCGGGACCTTTCGTCAGACAGACCTTCCTCCAGCACATGCAAGTCCTTCTCCGGGGGCGCGAAACTCAGCGGGACCTGCTCAGAGGTGCTACACGCGCGGTGAAGACGGCCAAGGCCAGAAAGATGGCTCTGGTAGCTTCCTGAGCCCGAAATTGACACCCGATGCCGCCTACCAGCAGACAAATTTGAGGGGACAGACTTGCTTTGGGGTAAACCGAGATCCATCAAATAATGACGGTTCACTGCGTATGAAAAAGGGATGGGTGAGCAATGTGCAGGCTGCAAAAAGTCCAAACGTTCAAATTCGGAGCCAGTGAGTAAGATGATCGAGCCGCATGCCAGAATTGAACTTGGAATGTTGGACCAGACTCACAGCACCGTCCCTTCTGCCCCTGAAAAAGTGAGTCTGCAAGTCGCAAGAGCTCGCGAGTGGTTGTTGCATATAAAAACAGTAGCGATGTGGATTAGATCAACTTCCCTATATGCGCTGTAAAAACGTATCTCGACACGGTTATCCCCTACTCATCCTCTTCGATGTCACCGAACTCGAACATGCCCAATCGTTCACGTTTACCGGCTACAACGCACTCTTGGAAGTGCTTGACGAGTTGTGGATAGGCTTGAAGGTACTTGCAACTCTTTCGATCGATAGAGGCGAGGCCTTCGCGGAGCAGGACTGCGTTGATACATGCAAACGAATTCTGCGTAGAGTCTGGATCTGAGGGGTCGATGAGTCGGAGGTGCAATGTGTTTCCCTCCTTTTGATCAATATTGGCAACGAGTTTACGTCCTTCGCAAAGCGAGCGGAAGCGGTCGACGGCCTCAAGGTAATATTCGCTGTCGGGATTTGCCAACCTCACGAAACTAGGTGAGCAGCCAGTCAAAACCATGTAATAAGAGAAGAAGAAGGGCAAACCTAAGGCGTGCATCCTGCGCTTGGCCAGGAAGTGAGCGGAATTTTGAATCGAGAGGCCGTAAATTAGTAAATTTGACAGTATCTTGATTGCCGTAGTCAATAAAGGTGACCTCGGCTTCCTTCTTAATAGGTGATACTCGGCGAATCTTGGCACGGTACCATGAACCGTCGGAGAACTTTGCAGAGACCAAATCACCATTAGTCGGCGAGAAATTTGTGGCTGGTAGGGCCGATTTGTGGTGCAAAGAAAAATCGCGCATCAACTGCTCCAGCGAGGCTATACCTATTGATCGTTACCACCAAACTGATCTAGCCAAGATACCTCGATGGCGCTAACCTTCAGTGTTCAACACCTGGACAGAAAAGCTGAGGCCGTTCTTTGTTCGTATGTCGCTGATGATGACATCGATGTACTCCGGTTTCAGTGGTACAGCAGCGTCGTCTACAGGAGTCTGCGCAGCTCTCTCGGCCTCCTCGTCATAGTTTTTCCACACCTACAGAAACCCAGTCAAGGCAAATCTCCTGTAAATCGGTTCAAACTCACGTTGCGTCGTGCTTGTTTCGCTTCTGTCTAACACTCATGTGTTGGTGCAAGTGGGTAAAGAAAAACGATGGTGCGGACCTCTGCGTCGTATATCTGCTTCGCCCAAGACAGGCCATCGGCAGAGAATGCATGCACGAACGCATACCCTTCCCGAACAAGTGCAATGGCAGCATTCTCGTTCTTCAACCACAGCGTTCCAATAAAGCCACCAGATTTGTCGGTCGACTCGACCTCAAACTCGACATCGCGTTGCATATACCGCCTCGTTGCAAATTCCGCAGCTTCAGGACCGAACGGTTCGCTCTTTTCAGATGGATTACGAGCTGTACGCGGAGTCCTGATACCTTGCAAAGAGTAAGGTTGCAAGTTGCAAGATGACAACAAAGTGAAGTACCACTGAGTACTAGGGTCAGGGCTTGGTTATCCTTTGGCAGGAATAACCTAGAACGTGATTAGCCATTAATGGAGGCAAAATGGAGTTGTTCGTACTTGAATCGCGATCCGGCGGCAACAAAGTCAACAACAGCAGATATCCTGCCCTGTCGCTTGAAACCACTCAAAAATGAGTTCGCACGCGCTGCAGTCTAGACTGCATGTGAGGCGACAACGCGTTTAGTGACGGAGCAGCTGACCTCGGATAGATTGATAGGCTGCTTAGGTGATGGATGCTCTTTGCCAGAATGAATCCCCCGAGTTTCTGTAAGTGCACTACAAGACTCTGTCAGTCTACCGGGTTGGGCACAACAGCTTTGCTCGTACGTTTGTTCAGCTGCCATAAGTTTGTCATAGTCCGGTGATCTGTCCTCATCATCCCGGCGATGGCGAACCATGCTTGCAAGGCCTTTTTCAATCAGTTGTTCGGCGATATTCCTTATTAGTAGCCCAGGAGTAAGCGCATAGTCGCGTTGTAAAATAAATTGTCATACGAGTTTTGTCCGCCATATCGCACGGTGGCACACTCTCGCTCTTCAAATTCGCCTTCACGAGGACGAATGAAGTCAACAGTCGCTCTGACATTCTTCCCGATCAATCTTTTTCGCAGGAATTCCCGGGCCTCTTGAGCATAAAATGCCTGTTTAGGGTCTGAAAGTCTGAAACAGTTTGGTTAGGCTGGATTCACGGAACGGCGAGGTCTTACTTTGGCCCCCTAGTAGAACTCAGATACACCCGCCGTTCTTTTCCGTTCTCTTTGTCAGCCACTGATATTTGGTCGCCACTCCATACACGGATAACGACACCTTCGAACGATCGCGAAGTTCCATTGGAATTATTGTCAGCGTGTGCGGAAGCACTGGCAGACGAAGTCGAAGCAGTAGCATAGAGATATGCCCGTTTCTCCTTGGCGACCTTCTCGGCTGCCCGAAGGCGTTCCATGCCGCCCCCACTTGCCAGCATGCCTGCGTGCCAGTCGACAATGCGGGCCAAGCCAGCACTAACCAAATGTTCTGCGACATTCCCCGCGGGATGAAAGACTATGCAATGTTCGTGAGGAGGGAGACTCCAAAGAGCAACACGACGAGTCACCTGAACCGATAAAAATTGATGCGGTTGGGGGTGGAGCACCCACACCTGTTTGGAAAGGGGTAGCCGGCGAGCTTGGCAGAGATAGGATCACGACGCGAACAGCGCGCTGAAGCAGCCGCGATTCAGTGAAAAATTTCGCCTAAAGTAGCTTAGGTCTCATGCATGTCAAGTGAGTTGGGCGACGAACTTCTTCTGCCCATGGTTCTGATTGTTCGTCAGGTTTTGACGAAGTTCTTGCACACCGAATACCAGCAAGTACGACATTTATCAATTGATGTTCACCGCTTGGCATGAAGAGGCGGACGCGAAGCGTTGATCCGTCCCGAACTTGTTCCACGAGAGCTGTACAAAAGACAATAAGTCCACGATCAGATTGTATGGTGCAAAGACATGCCATCGATCGACTTCCCCTTCCACTCTGAAACAAATGCCTGAGAGTCTTGGGGCATAGTGTAGTGCACTACACGGGCCTGGCACGTGCCAAGTATTGTCAGTGAGAAGGAGACGGGCTAGACATCCGGCGCAGACCTGAGGACCTTGAGAGTTCCAAACACCCAGGCCTGCTGTTCTGGCTCCCGCCTCAAGATCGCGCTTGTACGTGTCCTCTTCGGTGGGCTCGCGCTTGAGATCCTTGACTCTGACCCAACCATTCTTCAGCAGTTCCAAAGTCACGTCAAGTCCAGCGATTTCAGCCGTTCCGAGATCACGCGTGATATCGTCATTGGGCGGCAAGGAGTGTGACGAGGTGAAAGAGATGTGCTTGCCGACGGCCATTGCGCGTAAGAAGTCGCGAGACTCGAATGCCCAAGGCTAAGGTGAATGAGTGAGCACCAGAAGGAAACAAACGCATGTCGACGGGCTTGCCTCGTCTTCCCTCGTGGCACTTCCCATTCTCGGAGCCGAGATGTCCGCAAGATGGAGTATTCTGGGAGATGCGTAGAGTTAGTAAGGCGCGACGCGTGGTAAACGACGGTTACCTTTCTTTCGGTGGTTGGCCTTGGGGGCCAGGAGGGCCACGCAGGACGAGAGTGTCGCCAGAGACGACGGCTGTCCACGACGGAAATCAGTCACTGGACAAGGAAGAAGCGACGCATACAGACACTTGACGACCTGGAGACGGGGTTAGAATGAGGAGAAACCGACGAAAAGAGGACGTACGGCTTTCATGGACATGGTTGAGGATGGGAGAAAGACGGATGGGGGACATTGAGACGGAGCGGGACGAGCTTATACTAGAGGCTGATGGGAAAACACTTCCTATTCGAGTAGATGAGTGGAGAAGATGATCCACTGGGGGGAAAATGAGATTCACAGACACGCATTAACCACGACGCAGGGAAGCGACGGTTCACAGAGCAGCGCCTTGCGCAGCGCCATTGCAATTGGCAAGTAAAAGCAGCGGAGCGCAGCCTCAGTGGATTCATTCTCCCTTAGCCCACCTACAGCATAGTGCTAGTATGAGCGCCTCCCGATTTTATGAACACCTGACCTCCGAGACTGCTGACGACCATCTCCCTAGACCGGCTGGGAGAAGTAACGTGCACGACTCGGCTGATATTATCTCGCAGATTCGGGAGGCGACGTCGGCACCTTCACCGCTGACGGGCTACCTCAGGGACCCCGCAGTGATTAGTGCCATTGATGAACCCGAGAATACACATTCTCGGAAACAGCGACGGTCACGTTCAAGCACACGGAACCGAGAGCCACGGTCCAACTCTATACTGGGGCTGGTGCTCGCTGAAGAAGAGAAGCAGGCTCACAAACTCAAGTCGCTGCTTCGATTAACAGGTGACCGACTGGATCGGGAGATCCGTCGAGCGAATCAGGCAGTGTCCAGGGCTGAACATGCAGAGTCCAGGGTACATGAATTGACTGCTCGTGTATCCAAGGCCGAGTCGAGCAAATATGTTGCGGAGCTAGAAGCAGCACGCGCCAAAGAGGAAATTAAACGGTACCAGTTACAGATCGAAAGCCTCGAGCGAGACGTGAAGCGACTGCAGAAGGACGTGACACTGTTGGAGAAGGAGCGAAACGAAGCAGACGAAAGCGCCTCGCGTGCCCGCGACACTGCAAGGAAGTTTCAGATGGAGCTGCGGGGAGTCCAAGCGAGGCAAATTGGGAGGGAAGAAGGGGCGAGATATGGGATGGAAAAGTGGTTCAAGACGGGGCGGATCGAGGGGTGGGACGCGGGACACACAGAGGGCTTCGAGAGCGGCCGCGAAGAAGGGTATGAAGAAGGCCGGAGGGAGGGCTATACGGAGGGACAAGATATCGGAGTCAAGCAAGGGCGTAAGATTGGGAGACAAGAGGGCTTTGACGACGGGTGGGAACAAGGTCGGAGAGAGGAACGTGCGCATGCGCTGCAGGTGTTTGACGACTTTCTTGCTGCAGAGATTGACGATGGGGATCGCGCGGTGAGTCGAGCCAAGACAGGCCGGAATAGCACAAGCTGAACGGCAGAAGACAAGAAAACAGGCGCAGCGGTGGTCGGATTGGATGCGACGCTCGACGACGGACAAGACTTGGATTCGACGGTCGTTGAAGTAGCCATTTGTAGCGTAGAGGCGTGAGAGACGACAAGCCACGATGACTCTCCCACCCCCTCTCACCCGCCGCAAGGGAAAAGACATCCCCCGTCTGCCTCTCTCTGCCTTCAGCCCACCCAATACCGCCTCTTCGGACACATTCCCGCTCCCCCCCACCCCCAGCCTCATCGCCCCCACTGGCATCGCCGACGCCCATCTCCACATCGCTACCGACCACGCGGGCGGCTACAAGGCCGATATCGCACATCTCAAGCACGCTCGCAACCGGGCTGTCGTATTTTCATACACCGGCGACGAGCACTCCCTGCAGTCGTGAGGCGTCCATCTTGCTCGCTGTGTAACTCACTCTTATCTCCTGGCAGATTGCAGTCTATCCTACCCGACACGCGTGTCCTCGCAGTGCTCGTCCCATTCGCTCTTGAAACCACCCAGCGCCCAGACTTTGGAACGCATGCTCTTCCTATTTCCCTCGCAGCGACGTACGATGGTGCGACACCCGTCGCTGCAGACGCAGAGGAGGATACCAAGGTCCAAGCACAGCTAGAGACCCCCGTCACGAGCCTCCTTTGGGCCCTAGAGCACAGCCCAGTCGTCGATCTCAACATCGGGGACGCTGTCATAGCCACCAACCCATCTGTCTACGACAGCCTCGTCAACCTACTCACCAAGGCCACCAAGTCTGAAACCAACACAAAGCGCACTCCGATCGTCTTGAGTACGTAGCAACCGTCGTTTATCAACCTCATGTTCACCCCCCCCTCCAGCCAACTTGTTACTCCCCCCTCTCGACTCAGTTCCCCCAATTGTCGCCATGATGAATCATCCGATCTACACCACCTTCCGACAGCGCGTTTCTGTTCTCTCTCTATTTGAAAACGTTCACATCAAACTCCTCCCGCCGACGTGGGCATCGCCCGAGTCGAAACCGAAACCAGATGTGAAACAAGAAAAAGAACTCAGAGACATGATCAAACTTTTCAGTGAGTGAATACGGTCGCATCGTGGAGCTGTTGACTCACTACCGCTTAGCCGTTCCTGTCCTGGAGGCGTTCGGATTTGAGAGGATCGTCTTTGGATCTTCGCCTGCGTCTGCAGATGGTTCGCCCGCACTGGCAGAGTTCTGGTATAAGCTTGTCTTGGGGTCGTGCCGCGAATTGGCAATGTCTCAGGATGAAATGGACAAGATTTTTATTGATAATGCCCAACGTATCTACGCTTGACGCTGTCCAAATTGCTAGGCATTCTGGAAATGCTGGAGCCAAATGTTTCATCGAGTACTGTGACGTTAGCGTGCCGCGTTTCTTTATTCTTCTACTCCCAAGTGGTCGAGCGTTGCAATGTATCCTTGGCGTTCTGCTGCCAGTGCTCTCGAGCCGCAATAAATACCTTGTCCAGCGCTCAGCGTTCAATTCTCATCTCAACTACGGATGAACGCGAACAGCGACAACGACACTGGTTTCCAAGTCGGGAGACGTCACTCACCCTCGTGAGTGTTTGGACTATTCTACAGCACCAGCCTGACCACTCTGCGCAGAAGCAGCAGGGAATCGTCTCCCGTCGCGGTGAGTTTCACCTGCGTTCATTATAATTATGCTGGCGTGGTCGCCTTCGATATGCTCACTTGCGTCCCGCTTTCCTGCAGAAACGACAAAGGCGTTCACTCAGTCCTACCTCTGACGACGGTGGCCTTGTCGTTCCTGCTACCCACAATGAGGAAACTCCGACTCCTGAAAATGTGCCGCTTATACGTCAGGCTGTCGGTTTCTCGTGGGCTCCTACCAACGTCAACGTCAGTACATACCAAGCATCGCTCACCACACAACCTGTCGTTCCCTATTTCCTCCCCGGTCAGGCGCCTCCCCCACCCCCGAAACCAAGATCCACCAAACCCAGGGCACCTAGGCGCAAGAAGGGACAGTACACTGGCCAAACGGGCAAGTTCAGGCTCTGTGATTCCGTTGAACAATCACCCCCCAACTCTCATCCCGCTAGCCTCGCCCTGTCGGGAAGTTCATCGAGCGGCCCCACTGCGTCCTCGCGTCAGACGATGTCTGCTACAAACTACGCGTTTAGAAATGCCACTGCTGGACCCAGCAACATCAATAGTGTGGCATGGACCACTCCACCACCTGGCGGCAGGCGAACTAGGAACCCAACGAGGAAACAAGCCACTGCGTCCGCCAATAGTCAGTCAAGCGCTCCCATGCAGCCTTCCTTGATCACTTTTGCCCCTCCTCAATACTGCAACGTGGGTGGATCATCCGGGGGAAGACCCGAGCAAATGCTTGATGCACAGAGAACACATGTTCCTGTACGTGCCACATCCGTTGGGCACACAAACGGATGTGAGTCACGTTGATTTCAGCTTGACGTTTGGCTTACCCCACCTAGCCACGGCAGTTTCCCAGGGTTCCGCTGCTTCCTGGCCAGTGCGAATGGTGACGCTACTCATTGAAGACACGCGAAGTGGTGTGACCGATGCGCAGTTGGCGGAAGTGAGGGTTCCACTGAGACCTGCAGACGACCAAGACGATGGCTTCTGGGGGGATGCAGTCGAAATCTGCAATTTGCTTCAGGGAGGTCCCTCCCGTATAGACGGTTGGCATTTAGTCGATGCTGTCCGATTACTTTGTTTGATCCGTTCTCCGCCAGGCCCAGCCAAAGTGTACACAATGAGGGGACGATTCCGACAATTTTTCATGCGTGTCGACGAGTACGACCAATTCGAGGTCCAGCCAGCGCACCTTGGAGTCTCAAAGGAGAGAACGATCGATGTCTTTGTTGAAGCCGTAAGTACTGCAGGTTGGAGAATCCGGAAAGTATCTCATGTCCGGCTTCAGCCCGTACCCCAAGGTCAACTGCCACGTCTCCCCGTTCGGTCGTCGGACGCGCGACCCCCGCACAATTCTGGCTCTGAGTGCGAGGCGTCATCGCCAATGATGTCAAACTATCGACCAACGTACTCGCTCCCGACGCGCGAGGACCAAATGGAACGGTTAGCGAAAAGTAACTATGCCAGACCCGAGAAGAGGTTGGCACCTGTCTTGGCGAGTGGATCGTACGGCCACGCGCAACGCACCTCTTCAAACGCACGACCGCGATGCGACGATCACTATGCGGTTCAACGCTCGTTGACCCCCCCGATACCTGGTCAACTGGCAGATACACCAGAAGAGAGGGATGAGGCGATCGCCAACTATATTCGATCACACATTGAGAACCATCCCGGCTGGATGGACTACATGCAATCCACAGCGAAACCACAGCGCGTCTCCGAGGTGCTAAAGCAATACACTTTTGTGGATGAGAGAGTGAGGGAGCTTCTCGGGCGGAAAACGCCGGCACATTGGGATGGCGCACCAAATTGTTACGTCGGAAAGGTGGGTCGACCACGGAGCAATGCGAACGTGTGCTGATGTGGTATAGGAACATGTGTGGCGTGTGCTAAAACGCGACCAGACGTGGGGCGGGGAGTGCGAGGAGACACTGGGTCTCGTGGAGTATTATGGGCGAAACGGCTCGCGATACGAGGATTCGCGTGTTGTCGACATGATCGAGGATACCTCGCCGCCCAAACCCGACGCCATGGTCAGGTTTCTGCGTTTACTCCGGCTCGTGGATGAGAGCTATACGCAAGATGCGCTCGGTGGACGATTTACGTCCGTGCCTCTGTCCAGTTGATGCATATCGAGAAGGACGGTTTAGAAGGAAAGTCAGTGTATATCAGCATATGTTATATCTCATACTCGGAAGCACCTTGTACAGTTACACATTCACTACATCATTCAGTCTGGAAACACGGCAGGGAGTAGTCTTGTTTCTCCCTCACGATCTCCCCGTATTTCTACTTTCATACCCACGCCGGCTGGGACACAACCTTCTCCCAGTGCCTCTCGGAGAGCAACCTTTGACTGGAACCCAGAACAATGCATCGGCAGCACATAAGCTGGGGCTGGTCGCAGTTTGTTTGCCAAAAAATCGACTGTGTCGGGAATGCGAGGGACGAGCTCTGGGCCCGCGAGATGGAGTCCACCAATCACCTGCTGCTGTTCGAGCATACCCAGGAAGAAAAAGACATGGCTTACCATGTAGACTGGCCTAACTAGCTTTCGCACAGCGTCCTTGATCACGTTGACAATACCCGCGTGTGAACACCTAATCGAGTTCAACTTGTCGCTCGGAATGAGAGCGGATGAACGCACGCGCTGAATAAGACCAAACCCTTGCCAGGAACGTCGATGGCCGCATAACGCTCGTCCATGAGATGCTACCTACATCAGACCAACATCCCGCTCCAAGACGGACACCAACCGGTTCAGATATCCACCGATCCTCCAAGAACCGCATCCCGCCGAGCAACCCGCCTTCGAACGGCGTCACGCGCGGGATCTCTCCGCTGACGTAGACCGTCCCGCCCGCGACTGTATGCGCGACCGTAGACGTCCTGACGATCCCCCGCGCGCGCTCGATCTGCACGAACGTTGGGTCGTCGGGCAGACGCCCGATGATGGTCTCGTACGTCGGCGGTACCGCGATCCCACGCGCCTCTGGCCGGTCGGGGTGCAAATCGACGACGCACGGGCGCGCGCTGGGGCTGCGCATACCCAGAAAGGCGAGCATCCCGCCCGAGTGGTCGCTGTGCCAGTGGGAGAGGATGAGGGTCTCGACGTCGTCGACAGGTGCGCGCATCGCGGTGGCGTTGCGGACGATGGCGCGTGAGTCGGGGCCGGTGTCGAAGAGGACGTGGTGTGTGTGGCCGTCGAGTTGGGTTTCCTGGGCAGTTGGTGAGCATCCCGATGTGGAGATGGACGGCGTACGATCAAGGCGGAGAAACCGTGCGCCCCTGGGACGGGTCGTGATTGTACGTCGGATCGGTCGTAGACCACGTACCGCAGCAAAAGTGTTCGAGGTCGAGAATGGGGACGCCCGTCCGCGGGTCTTTGTTGGGCTTTTGATCAAAGAGGTGCTGGCGCACTTCATGGCTGAATCCTGGAGGGAGTTTGGTCATCCTGGAATCAGCGTCAACGTACTGCTCGGGTCGCCGCTGCCCAGCTTCACCATTCGATGCAATTGTCCACGAGAAAGGTGACGGCAAAGTTGTCGACTGCAAGCAGACCTGTGGTCGCATTAGACATGGCAGACTATTTACTACTAATTAGGCATGCGTCCTAAAGTACCACCCCCTTAGCTCTTCCCAACGTACCCAAACGAACTGCTCTCCAGCGCCCTCTGCCTCCGGAAACGCTGCAAACCGTCGTAAGCATCCGCTGACACCACCGCACACAGTCCTACCTTGCGATACCCGACGCGCTCCAGCGTCACCAACGCGACCGCGACGACCGCGATGACCGTGATGCCGCCATAGACGCCCAGGCCGACGGGGAGCACCTGGATCGTGGTGCCGGGCATGACGAACGCTGCAGCAGCGGACGGGGACGCGGTCGACGCGGGCTGCGCAACGCCTCAGTTAGTGTCCGAGTCGCTCGGTTGGGGGACGTACGACGAGCGTGGTGGTCACCTGGGACGCCCCCGACAGGGTGCAGTTTTTGACCTCTTGGATTTGTTGGCCGACGGGGGTGAGTGTGTAGACACAGGTCTCGGTCATGGTGCCATTGGCCCTGTGGGATGTCAGTCGTCGTCGCGCTGGGGTGTACCGACGCACGTTTGGACGGTGATGGAGGTGGGCGAGGCAAGGGCTGCCGGTGCGCTGACAGAGGCAGCCTGACGGGGAACCGAAGGGAGTGCAGAGACGAGATGGAGGGAGAGCAAGAAAAGAGAGAAAAGAGAATACATGGCGACGACAAAGAGCCAGCTCTTGGAGGACGAGGAAAAGCCAGAGGACGAGGACAATGCAAATTATATCGACATCGGCATAGCAACGTCTCGACCATCATCTACATAGCACATCTAAGTTGTACGGTCACCTCATTCCACCCTCGACCGCCTTGTACGCCTTGCCTTCCCGGTACCGCCTCTTCGCCTGGTGTAGCTTCATCAATACTCCAATCAACTTGACGATCAGCTGCGTCGCCCATTCCTCAAAGGCAAGTGAGACAACAACATTCACCAGTACAAATCCGGCAAGCGATGCCCGCGCCGAGAATGGAATCGGCAGCAACTCGAGTATCAACTCCAACGCCCTCGGGGGGCGCAGCAGCACCAGCAAGTTGATCAACGACAGGGCAGTGACGGATACCAACAGCCATCCTGTCCCATCCGTTGAGAAAATGTCCAGTCACTAAATATATCATTCACTCACCATTTGTCCACATCGGCTTCCGGTACGGAGGACCCACGCTGAACACCGCAGCTACCAACACATACTGGAAACATGACACCAGGAACAACACCGTGTTCTCGTAGTTGGTTGCCTTCAGATGCAGATCCTCGCGATTAGGATCATCCATTGATGGTGGTGATGTATACCTGAAATTTATATCAGCTCGGAAACATGGTCCATCCCATTTAGACCAACCACTCTTGACGCCGGACCCAGAAGAATGTGAAGAACTGCACACCACTCGTGAGAACGACTTGTCCGATCAAACTGACCAGAACTTTCTTCGAGACGAGACTTGCAGTCGGCCGTTTGGGGTAGATTTTAGGGAACGGTAGTGTTCGTCCCACTAAGACAGTGATCAGCATCAGCACAGAATACTTGTCTATGAAAGCTTACTAGAGATGGCGATCGGTATAATAATGAACAAATCAATGTAGAGAAACTTTTGAGGTCACGAATTATTCGTGCTGACGCGGCGATACCACTCACCTCAAAATCTCCGAGCGACGACGCAAACGAGTATAGCAATGTAATGGTAGTAAACTGTATGAGGGAATACAACGCCCTGCAACCCAATCAGATGTATCCCAGGTCCATAGCACAGCACTCACATGTATTTGAAACACGAAAAGCTGGTCACCAATGCGGCTCTGCCTTCCTTGATGACTTCGATCACACAACTGATATCCGGCGTATTGCTGGTAAAGGGCGCTGCGACGGAAGCCTCGGCTTCAGACAGCGAGATCCCGACGTCGGCAGCCTTGAGCGCAGCACAGTCGTTGGCACCATCACCGCACATCAACACGGTATACCCGAGCGCTTGCAAACGCTCTACCACTTCGTTCTTCTCGTCTGGAGACATCCGAGCAAAGACTTGGGTTTTCACGAGCATCTGTGCACAGCGAGTCAGATTGACAGACTGCCGGAATGCGTACATACCCGTTGAAGTGTCTCGAGCGGGCCGTAGTTGATCATCCATCTGAACACATCGCCTGTTGCAACGAGCGTATAGTCTTGCGAGGTGATCTCATCTTCCATTACGCTGTGGTTTGGCGGCGCCAACGGTCGGAGACTATAATCGTCCAGCTTCCATGGGGGATTGTCCATGCAAGACCATTCCAATTTCGACAGCGGGGTGGTAGCATTCCCTATTTGCGTGTCAAAATACAGGCCGACTTAAGTCGTCTAACGCACCTCGAACAAATACTGGTGCAAAGACGTGAGCTGCCGGATTGATCAAACTACACTCTCGTGCCACGCTGACGGCAGTAAGAGGATTATCGCCAGTAATCATCCGACATGCAAGATGTGCGCTTCTAAGCGTTTGCAGAGCAGAAGCGGTACCTGGCTTGAGCTTGTTTTCAAAGATGATCAGCCCGAGAAAGCGGAGGCTAGACTCGGCTTGTTCGCTAACGCGATAATGAGGGCACATTGTCGAATCGTGGAGGGAAAAGACAAACCGTTTCATTTTCTGAGCCTTGAGCCACGACAGACCCTCCATAGTCTTACCCGCAATGGCGATGACACGGTATCCTCGTCGGGTGTAGTACGACAACAGATCGTCATAATCATGCGGAACTGATATCCTCCAGCGTTAGAAACCCTCGACTTGAAAGAATCGCACGCACACGAGTCCCGGTCACAGATATCAACCATGACTTCAGGCGCACCCTTGACATAAATCTCCATGCTATTGCTCTTGAGTCTCTTCACGACGACACTCATCCGTCGCAGTGCCGACACAAAGTCAAACGTCCTGATGACACCCAATTCGAGGAAATGTGCGTGCTACAAACGGCGATCAGCGCGGTAACAAACCTGCAAAGAATGACGCACGCGTCCAGTGGTCTTGAGTGCATCTTCAAGTCGAAATTGTGCACTCCCGGGTGGGCGGACGACAGTCTGGACCAACGCGGCCGGTCTTTCTGCGCCACCTCGCTCCTTGATAATGCCCGTCCCAGCAATCAAGCCTTCCTCGAGCGTCCATTTCGTGAACTGGAACATCTTGACGTCCAGTGGGTCTCCTACGATGTTGCCATCGATCATTTTGAGCGAGTGACAAGTTGCGAGGGCATGCAGAAAGCTAGCACGGTCCCGCGACGTAGGAAGATCGTGAATGTGGTCAATCAGCTCACCAAACCGCGGCTCTGAGCGGTCAAGTGGTCGTACACCAAGTATGTCCAAGCCGTCCTCAGTGAGCGTGCCCGTCTTGTCGAAACAACAAAGGTTGATCTTGCCGCCGACGTTGACCCGCGTGGGAGAGATACAAAAGATGCCTAGTTTGCGAAGACGACTGATCGCAAAATTGGTACCAATGGACAAGGTGGCTGGGAGAGCGGGCGGAACAACGACCGTAATAAGGTCTAATGCACGAACAATAATTGTAGTCCATCTAACCTGCGCGCAGGTCAAAACGCGAAAAGAAATCCGTCAATAAAACCTACCCCGAGCCTGACAAACTGAACGGCACTCGCGCAGAAGCCCAAACCCGCCACTCCTGCGAGTACCATGATGAAACGGATGGAGTCCCGGTAAAACTTGAACCCGATCGGCTTTGGAAACAACATTGACCGCACAAGGGCGCCCTTGGTCGTGTTGAACCCTCCCCAACCAGGTCAGTATACTCAAGGTTGGATGCGACCCACAACAATCACCTGTCCGAACAACGAGTCCCAGTGACGGTCTCCCAACGGTGCCGTCAAAACCAAGTGCGCCACGAATACGGATGATTCGGGTGCCAGCGTAAAGGAAACTTTTAGCAAGGTCACCCTGAACGTCTTTTGCGTCCCGCCACCGTGCAATATCCTCATCCTTCACGGGATTTTTTGAGACCGGAACGCTCTCGCCAGTAAGCATGCTCTCATTTGCAACGGCATCTCCCGACAAGAGTAAGATATCCGCAGGGAAAAAATGAGCACGTAGCTCGGAAAGATTGACAATGTCCCCCGGCACGAGCTCCGAAGAATTCACCACCGTCCCTAGAAAATCCCTCCATCATGACAACCTGGCACAAGGTGGGAGAAAGCTTACACTGTCCGTCGGCATAGACGGAAACTTCACATGAGAAGCGTGACATCTCACGCATGCGCCGGATCGTCTACATGATATTCAGTACTCTACGCTGAGCAAGGGACCAAGTTTACCTTCTTGGTATCCACGAGCGTCGTGATCACACTCAATGCAGATATGAGTGCTATGCAAAACGCATAATAAAAGTAATCATCGATAGACCATAAGATAATGCTTGCAATTTGAAAAACATAAAATGGATGAATGATCTTTTTTCGATATTAGCTTAATGCCTGAAGTTGCGTGGGTACACACACCTCGTCTACAAGGAGTGCGAAGGTGGATTTGCCAGCAATATCAAGTATATTGGAACCGAATAAGGTCAGTCGTTGTTTTCTAGTATGTTCAGATAATCCATTCTGTACGGCTTGTAACCCTGTCCATGTCGAGTCCCTCCAGTCCCTAGAATTTCGTCGGAATAGCCGTCAGAGCCATAACTGAAAGCTTACCTGACAATGGCAAACAATCCAGATCGAGTATCTAAAGCAAACCGCGAATAACGGTAATCAACCAAATGAAGGTCCTCTAGCATTTCGGCTCTATTCACGCCACTGTCCCCATTTGGTCTTGATCTCGAAGATACTGACGATTTTCGAAGTCGTCCGTTCGACTCTGGTGGTGTACTTGGAAAGACGGTGGATCGCTCGTAACGATATGTGATCCTTTTGACGGGAAATAGTGTGATATCTCTGTGTGGAGACTGGCAACACGGTGAACACGAGTGCGTAAAAAAAAGAAATCGCGCATACTTCGATGACCACGAAACCGTGTTTGAGATTCTTGAACGCCTTTTCGCGAACGACCCACCGGAGCCACAAGCGAGGAAGCCAGTGGCCAACAAGTGCGAGCATCCCAAACGTCAACACGCTCATTGTCCACCATGCCCACTGACGCCAGGGTACAATTTCATAGCCCACGAAACGTAGGGTGCTGTCCTCGTCTGCGACATATATCGTTTGTCTGCTGGGAGGCCCTGGTGGCGGCGGATCCAGTGACTCTAGCGGAGCGTCTATCTCTATGCGAACCTCGTCTGCGAAAATCGGATCGGACGCGAACAACGGCAGGTGTGACGGGGTACCCGCGGGTGATGGCGGCTCAGAGCCAAAGTCGACCTCGCTCGCCATGGGGGTGGACATCCGGGACACATGCGACTCGGTGCTGTTGTCTTCCTCACCCGAAGAGTATCCCCAGCGCTCCTCGCCCTCGTCCTCCGACCCGAGCGCGTAGTCGGACCCCGCGTCCGAAAGTCGGCTACGCCGGGAGCGTCGAGAGGGCGAGACAGACGCCCGACGCGCGGAGGGCTCCCCTCCGCTCCTGCCGAACAGCTGTGCGATGTTCCCAAACACGGATGACCTGTTCATCGTCGGCGACGGAGAGCGTGTCGCCTGCCTCCCGGTGCTGCCCGCGGACAGCAAGCTCTCCTCGTCTCCCCTGCTTTCTGCTCTGCTCACCGCAGACGCCTGAGAGATCTGGCTCTCTGCACTCATCCTGCGTTTCCCAGCCCGCCTGGGAAGAGAGTCCTCGCTCCTTCTCCTGTTTCTGGACCACTCTGAGCTTCGTCTGGCCTGTAGAGCCCTGTCTGTGTAGGACATCTTGGATATGCTAGACGGAATTGCAATGTGACCAGGTCCGTCGAACATGGCACCGTCGGCGTCGCCTGGGCTACCGTATAATGAGTCTCGGCGTGCATGGGAGCGCTGTGCGAGGGCATCCTTGATGTCGATGGCCGATGCGCCCTCTGTGTAGTCGTATACGGAATTGGAGGGGCCAGCGGCCATGAGGGAACGGACGAGTCTTGATTTGGTAGTCACAACTCAATCAACAAGAGAAATAAACATGAAGCTAACTAGCCTAGATACCTCCAAATGAAAAAGAAAGAGACAAACGTGAGCACTGCACCCCCCAAAAAGATGTACATGTCTTGGGTACTGGGGCTGCGTCAATCGTGTACCGAGGCGAATCAAGTGAGCCTCACCTTCGTCGCTCGATCCACCCTATCACGTCACGGCTGAGACCCAACGTGTTTGCGGCGTCGAGCAGCCGTTTCTGGGTACCCTTTAACACGTTGCGTTGGTCGACAAGGTTGTCCAGGACTTCGCGTCCCTGGGCAAGGAATTCGTCCAGCCTTGCCTCTGTGGATTGGATAAAGGAGTGTTCGCGCAACACATGGTGTTCACGCAGGGCGGAATTCGAGAGCGGTGATGGTGTTTGGAAAGGGGACTCGGAGTGCTGTGAGGAGGCGGCAGGGTTCGGCTGGTTGGTGAAACGTCTCCGCGCGTCCGAGACTGGTGAATGAATGCCAGAGGGTGTTCCTTGCAGGAGTTCGTTGCGCTGCGAGGCGGCTCGCTGTGGGGGGTGCTGTAGCAAACGAGAGGAGGGAAAAGGAAAGGCATGCCTCGTTCTTTATGCGTTCAAACTGGCTCTTTAAGTCTGCATAGTCTGCACGGAACTTTTGTACGCGCCTGTGGTGCTGTGAGCAAAGGACAAGGGTGCGGACGAAGGAAGCACATTTGGCCCTTTTCCTGCTTTGCCTTTATGATCTCCCGCTTTATCATTGCGTCATATTCCTCGATGGTGCGCTGCATGGCTGCAAG